>VWZD01001856.1:738125-755399 GCA_013396695.1 Sakesphorus luctuosus
GGAGCCCGGTAGCGGCTGCAGCCCCCGGGGCAGCGGCGGCGCCAGCGAGTTTTTCTTCGACCGGCACCCAGGGGTCTTCGCCTATGTGCTCAACTACTACCGCACCGGCAAGCTGCACTGCCCCGCCGACGTCTGCGGGCCCCTCTTCGAGGAGGAGCTGGCCTTTTGGGGCATCGACGAGACCGACGTGGAGCCGTGCTGCTGGATGACCTACCGCCAGCACCGTGACGCCGAGGAGGCCCTCGACATCTTCGAGGCACCTGACTTGCTGACGGGCGAGCCGCCCCTCGACGGCGACGACGATGACCTGGCCGCCAAAAGGCTGGGCATCGAGGACGTGGGGGCGGCCGCCGAGGGCAAGGGCGGGCGCTGGCGGCGGCTGCAGCCCCGAGTCTGGGCGCTCTTCGAGGACCCCTACTCCTCGCGGGCCGCCAGGGTAAGCGCCGCCGGCCGGCGCTCCCACCCGCGGGGCTGTGGAGGGCGAGGGGCTGCCGGGGACCCCTGGAGGGGGAGGCAGACATTGGGGCATCAGGGGAAGCGCGCCCTGCTTGGGGTGTGCGTGCAGAAGTGATGCTTTGGTGGGCCACTGCGTGGGGGGACATCGGTCCCTGTGGGTTGGTGGTGGTTTCCCCTCTGTATCTGCAGTCAGTGTCAGGCAGGATGGGGGCCCGTCTGTGCCAGCATTCTCCACGTGGGAGTGTACATGGGGTGAGGTGGGAGCTGTATCCCGAGGAGCCTGTGAGTGAGCCACGATCACCCCCCTGGTCTGGATGGGGGTGTGGAATTGCACTCTCTGGGGAACCTGTTTGTGTGTGGATGTGAACAGGAACAGCCCAAAGGTGCCATCATCCTCCCTGAGCACCGGCATGAAGGTGTCTTTGGGTCTAGGGCAGCTGGCGTGAGGTCTTGAGTTTGTGGTCAGATGGTGACAGCGACACGGGAGAGTGCCTTCAACCCTTTCCAAGCTTTGCTTTGTCTGCAGTGGTAGGTGACCCTGGTTCAACAAAGTAAGTGTGACAGAGGGTTGCACTGACTCTTCTTCCATTGATTTCTCAGGGTGACCCTCACTGGCTCTGTGACTGAGGGTATGGGGACGAGACAGTAAGTGATCATACTGACTTTATGTTATTTAGATAGTGATTTTAGATTCTGATGTGGACCACTTTGTTGATTTGGATTCTAGTTCTATCTTTTAGGTGCTGTTGTCAGCTGTAATGTGGGTTCACTTTCTAACTCAGGCCTTTGGAGCAAACAAATGGTTGTAATTCCTTTGAGAGAAATATGCAGTGGTGCCTCAAATTTAACAAGAAAAGCAACCACCAGTAAATTCTTCCTGCAACACAAGACAAAGAACTTGTAATTGGAAATGTGTGATTATAACATGATAATAAGTGTTTTTCAGCATATTTACCAGGATTCCCACGAAGTAGAGCTAAGCCTCATCCTGCAGAAAATGCAGTTATGGTGGGTGTCATCTCCTAATCAGTTCCACTGATTTCACTGGCAGTCTCATAGATGCGTGCATAAGTGTGTGGTTTAGTGACTTATGGCGCGATGCAGTTTCTGTCAGCTCATCCTATGATCTTAGTGAGGTAAGTTGAACAGAAAGTGAAAGTCCTTGCAGCTATTACTTTCACTTGCTAAGTTCCCATGTTGTGTTTTTGAAGGTTGTCCACCAATATATTTTCCTTTGACAGCTGGCTCCAGCTGATTCTTAAAGTGGCTTGGGTGAAGATATTTCAAGTTTGCAAAATGAATACTGTAATTAACACTATAGTAGAAAATTGCAATGTGATGGTGTTAATCTCTTAGAAGATATTTACCTTTCTATAACGTAAAAACTGGTTTTAAACGTTTTCTTGTTTTGACTGTAGGCAGCCAGACTAAGGCAGTGTTAGAACTGTAACAACAGTGTCTACATCAGTGTTTTCATTTTCTCAAGGCTGTTACTCTGTGCTTGATCTTTCAGGTAGGGAGAAAACTTTGGGAATTTCTGGCAAATTTTAAAGCATTAAAGTGAATTTGTATTTAGGGGTTTGCATGCAGTTAGTAAGCACTCTTGAACACGGTAATTTAAGGTAATGGTAACCTTAGTTTGAAACTGAGACATTGCTGTCAGTTCAATGTTTTTCCACACCTGAAAAAAAAGCCATTGTTTTCTGAGTATTCTGGCAAATACCCTCTTGTTTTATGTCAGCTGAGATGATGACTAACTCTAAAAACATTCGAGTGAAATCCTGGCCTCACTGAAGTCAAGACAAAACTCTGAACATCAATCTTCGCTTCATAGTGTTAGCTACTGACTCATACACCACTTAGATTATGGTGAGGCTGCTTAGTGGTAAACTTTACTAAGAACTGTGATAATTACTGTGTATTTTTAGCTTTACTGTCTGATTTAAGTTCAGCACTGTTTTTCAGGAGGCATGATGATGATAAAAATGGGATATTTTCTATTAATGAAATGATACTTAATATTTGTGATTTTCTTTATCTTAAACTGTGATCTCTAAAAATAGAAATTTATAGAAATTCAAATATAAGTTGCCATGGTAACCTCTTCAGGGATAGTGCACACACAAGATTATTCTAGCAAGACCATCCAGTGATGTTATATAAATAGTGGAACTAGTTTGTTGACAAGAAGGTTTACTTTATTTGTGATTCTAAAAAAAATTCAACTTTTAGTGCATGCGTTTTGATGTGCAGAGAGTGCCATATACTAAACATGGAGTTTGTAGATATAAAATGTAGTCCATGTACATATGATTGCTTTGAAACCTCCAACACTTTTCTTTGTTTCCCAAGTTCAGGAGTTGGGTCTGAATGTTATTTCTGGTTTTGTGTTATTGTTTTGGATTTCACAGACTGTGAAATGAATTTAAAGAGTACAGTGGTACTCCGTTCACTCCAGGCTTAATAGACCAATCATTCACGAAAGGCTATTTACAGAATGCTGTTATGTAGATGTGGAAAGCCACTGGCATAGATACTGTCATAGGAGAAGAGGCGCTGGGCAGCTAAATCTTTCTGTGCGTTGGCTTAAACATTTCTGAAACAGACACCTAATTCTCACTGACTCAAACACGCACTGTTAGTTTTGCTAGTTAATACCTCTAAATGATTTCGGTGTCCTTTGTTGGCTCAGAAGTACCAGCTTTGGAGAACGTGCAAGGATCCATCTAAATAGTTCGTACGAAAGTACAAGAGGCAGTATTAATCACTGACTTTAAAAGAGTGTCTGCAGATGTCCAGCAGGAACTAGAAAGTCAGTGCTCATCTCAGATACCATATTTCAAAGTAATTAAGCCTTTAAGGCCTTTTTACTGTTGAATAATAGTTGAAACATGATGCTGTTTAAAGAAGTAATTAGTATTTGTCATTAATTTTTTCTAAGGTTTATGTGTTATTCCTATACTTAGTGCGGGAATGCAAAAACGATCTGAGATTCACCAAGCTCTTAAGTATATATCCTTAACTTTTTGTGAAGATTGTATATCTGTTCATGGAAAAGGGGGCAGCACCTGCAAAGCTGGGTAGTTCAGCAGTGCAAGAGTCAGTGTGGCTCAGGGTACTCGAGCAGGCACTGCCATTTGCAGCAGCACATTACACAACCCCTTTGCTGTATGGTCTTTATCTCTGGGGAAGGTCATAATTACTTGATTTACAAGGGAAACATGAAATCTATTTCTCAAGTTTCCTGTAAGTAAGTATTCACTGCAATGCAAATGAAACTACAAAAGCCTAGCAGTCTAGGCATCAAGATACATACACACTGTTTAAGTGTTCCAATAAATACTGATGCTGCTTCATTGTGATATGAGGAGCTGGATTTGAGCAGTGGGTGGTATTGTTGGAGCGAAATAGAAAGTTCACGTCTGCTGCTTTATGTGACTTTAAATTGTCAGAGATCCCTTTCAGTGTCCTGTAGCAGATATATCAGCTTTGAACATTCAGTGAGGTGAAGAATCATCTGGAATGATTGAGGTGGGAGAGGGGAAAAATATGATTTTATGGACCCCCTTGAAAGGCTAAAGGTGCAGAAATTATATTGGAGAACATTCTTATCAAAGGCCACTTATGTCTTTATTTGGTGGCTTGCTTACATTTCTGTTTTCTCCAGGTACCTGAATACCTGTTTTGATACCCATCAGGAAAGTCTTGATTTAGGAAGCCTGTCATGTACTATGGTGAATGACTAAAGTGAGTTATATTTTTAGGGCTTTGCATGTTCTGATGGAAGATAGGTTTTATTTTTGGTGGAAACAACACTGCTGCGATAGTCTGAAATACTGTGAATGGAGTGATGAAGATACATTGATCTCAGAATACATATTTGTAGATTTATAGTGAATAGCAAAGGTTGTTTGCTTTCTTAAGTAAATAAAAAGCCTTCTAATATATATGTGGAGATCTTTGTCTTTTTTCAACAAGGAAAGCAGGTATACTTCGTATTTTACTATTTAATCATTAGTTAGTCAGACATGTGCTGTCTGAAACTGATAGAAAATAGTAAAGGTTGATAAAGCAATTGCAAGGAGGGTGTTGCTTTTGCCATGTTGGTAATCAAAGCAATGCATTTATTTGTAAGTGGGATAATAGTCTATTAGATTAAATAGGTAAACACCAGTCATTCTGCTTGAAGCATTTAGACTATAGGAGCTTTAATTTTTGAAGACGCATGAAGATGTGTTCCTAATGACAAAAATCGTAATGAATCACTAATACAAATATTCAGACACTCTGTAGCTTCATGTATACATGGGCTCACTAAATTACATCATAATTAATTTTTATTAATTTACCTCTGGCATACTGGCTTTTAAAAGTCTTAATTGGATATTCTAGCTTAATACATGATGTATACAATGTAAACTACCATGATCTACATTAAGTGTAGATGGTCTCTAACGATGCTGACATATCAGTGAGGTAAAATCAGCAAGATTTCTGCCTTCCGAACTTAAGCCTCTTCCTCTACAGCTGTTCTGCCTGATGCTGCTAGTGTTTCCATGGAAACAAGCCAGCTCTTGGCTTCCTCTTACCATTGAAAACAGCCTTCTCACTGTCACTTATTCATCTGGGAAAAAGATTTTGTCATGGTTCTGACATAAATGCCACAGAGATGATCTGTCCTATCATTTCAGAAATAGATGCTGTTGGGCACGTGCACGTGCATGCAACCAGATTTGTCTTTCAGTGACTCTAAAATAATTTGGTTAATGGACTTAGGCTGAATTTGCTTTGGTGTATCTGAAAGGGGAAATTAGCTTGCTATACACAGCCCAAGTTGATAATGATGTGAGAATTATTTTTGATTGAGAAACCTGGCAGACTAAGTTCTCTTCCTTTATGTAGTTATTGTAGAATGTAGTATCTGTCATGTTTGTTTACAGTGAGGGTGAGAATTTACCTTCAAACTACTTAAGATAGTGGTAGCTCACAACTTCACATGAATATTGTGTAAGTTTCAGTGCTACCGTGAGATGAAGTATCATGTTACTATGCATGTCATGTGATGCAGTCAGGATACGAAAAAAGCGATACAAGAAAACTGGTATTTTCAAGGTCCTTTTAATCTTCAAGTGTCTGGTACTTAGTCCAAAGTAAATGTATAAATCAATACCCTATGAAGAAATTAACATTTTTGTTTAATGTGGTTTGTGTTGAGTCATAATCAGAGAAGTTCAGAACTCAGACAAATTCCAAATCCTTAATTTGCATCCTTTACTGTAGGAACTTTTGAGATATTTTAAGAGAAGGTTGTGTAAAACTTGCCTGTCTTTTTTTCCCTCAGTGGTCAGTGGCTGAAAGTGGCTGTTCTCTTCCTATGGTGTTGCCTTGCAATTGGGGTAGAAAGATGAGAGAAGAGAAAAGGCATACCTCTCTAAATTTTTGATGTTTAAATAATCTCTTAGAAAGTGCTGTCCAATAGTTTTAAGATGGTAGAAACAAGTTCTTCTCATTATCAAGTGCTGTTTTCAGCACTGTTCATTTCTCCAGAGACAACTCTTGCTTGTTCTGTGCTTTAGATTCTTGGCTCATCTTGGTTTTCTTCAGCCACTACTGGGGAGAAACGATCTATCTGTATTTAGCACCCAATGGGGATAGTATGTTCCCTTTTAATTCTCTTTACTAAAGCTTCTTATGACCTCACTTATGGCAGCAAGGTTTACATAAACTTACTGATACAGTGTAGAAACTTGTGGGGATTCTGAAACAAGGTGGGTTTTGTTTATTTTGTTCGGTTTTTGTGTTTATTGTGAGTAAAATAGGCAAGTAAAATACACCTGTGGTAATAGTTGGAATGTCAAACTATCAGTTATTGTTCTACGTAGTATATTTCTTACAGTTAATACAGCTCCTTTACACACACTCATTCTTCCACACCTTTTCAGTATAAATTAGTAATTGCATAGGAATAAAAATTGTTTTTGAAGAAACGCTAAGCAAGGCTACTCAAGAATTTTATATGGAGAGGAAATCGAGGAACTACATGCACTCTTACTTAATGTGTGTTCTTATTTCCAAAGAGCCTTTATACTGGTGCAGGAGATGAAATATGAGAATATTTCACAAAACTGAAATAACTGAAAATGGTAAACAAAATATTTGATTGGGAAAATATGCAAGGACATAGTAATACAAATTTAGCTTGGCAATATTTATCAAGGGATTCTAGTTGTAGTGATGACCTGGTACATTTTTTCCTTATATTGACATATACATATATGTGTTGATATAACTAAGTGGTAATTTTGTCAGAGTGCTATAGAAATAGCTGTAGAGAATGAACACGAAATCCCATGGTTTGTTTTTTTTTTTAGTTGTACTAGTGTGTTTAATTAACATCTTTGTTGGTACTTTATGATGACTAAAGCACTTTTGAAGGAAAAACTCCACTTCCATCTGTTAATCAGTAGTGGTAAAAATAGAATGCCATCCAATCACGTGAAATTCAATTTCCTGTGATTTGCTTTACAGATTTCTTGCTGAAGTGGTGGTGTGAAGCTTAAAAAGCACATTATCCAATTATGTATTATAACAGTGTGTTGTTACTACCCCTGCTGCTTTTAAGTTGAAAATTCTGAGATGTTGCTGTGGTTTGGTCTTTTTACTAGTACGTTAATTATTACAGTGGTGTTATAACCTGTGGTGTCGTGGAGAGCACTCCGGTCTCCAACTCCCAAGGTCGTGAGTTCGAGTCTCAGTATGGACCGCCCCCGGCAGTTCAGTGCCTCCCTGCCATCCGATCCGTCAGATCTCGGATGCGAAGCAGGGTCAGCCCCGGTTAGTACTGGGTGCTGTAGATAGTCCTAAGGAAACTTCACTGTCACTGTCCAAGCTTGCTCGGCCGTGACAAATGAACCTTAGGACTTAAACGGTGGGGCCAGTTCTGCGCACGCTGTGCCTCACCTAAAAAATCCACTGCGCAGGCTCGAAGGGCACATCCACGGGGGGAGTGCCCTTCCCAAATCTTCGTTCACGAAGGTTGGCCAGTATGTTATAATTTATTCCTTTCTTGTTACAGACAGCCTTTTGTAGTTTTCTTAATG
Source organism: Sakesphorus luctuosus (assembly GCA_013396695.1). Classification (NCBI taxonomy): domain Eukaryota; kingdom Metazoa; phylum Chordata; class Aves; order Passeriformes; family Thamnophilidae; genus Sakesphorus; species Sakesphorus luctuosus. The sequence goes on from VWZD01001856.1 coordinate 745,682, forward strand.
TTTCTAAGTGAACCTTAGATACCATGTCTTTGGTATGTTCCTGCAAAATGCTGTAAATGGAGAACAGTCTCTTAGCCTAGTGCAGAATAATGTGGTAAAGTTCATTAATATGCATTAAATACACAGAAAATCATCTAGGCATATTTCTGAAACAAGTATAGTTTCTTAAGTGTTTACATTTTCATTAATGTATAGCATACAAAAATATTTATTTTTTTACTGTGCCTAGCCTTTGGAAAAGGCACAGTATCCCTTGAAGTTTGTGTGTTTGGTTTGGATAATTTGTAGAGTACTAGATATATAGCAATAAACTTCTTTTTAATTTTTAAATACGTATCCTAAGAGATATAATTCTTGTTTAGGAATGGCTTCCACCATGCTAATATGCTTGCTTTGATAAAAGCACAAGGCTACTCAAATACTATGAGTCTGGTAGTACGTGGGATATTTAGAGCAACAGAAATTGAATGCTGAAACTCACTTAATGGCTGAGAAAATTGCGTTGGAGAAGATGAAATTAGTAGATGAGGGCTGCAGAACAATGGTGTGAAGTGCTGGGTCTATGTTTTTGTAATAATGATGAGCAAGGGGACTGCACTGGTGCTGCCACAACACTGGGTGGGAGAGCTTAACCATCCCCAATGGCATCCTGCTGGTGGATGCTGTTTAGTAGGGGAAGAATATCTTCTAATTGTGTTTTTGTTGCACTGTGTAGTTTCTCAGATCATAAACATTCACAAAATACATTGGGCTTTTACATGTTGTGCACTACACTATAAGATTGAGGGTAGTCAAGTATGTAGTAATTAATATTTTATATAAAGCCTGTACAATAACAATCATGATTTTTTTAATGTAGAGATAAAAAAGTATGCTAATGCCTTTATGTAAACTTTCTTTAGTTCTTAGACAATATCAAAGGAGATATCCTCATTTGTCCTTATTTTTACATAGGTATTAAAAAATTCTCTGTATTTTTCATGAAAGCAATAGTCTTCGTTGGTAGTTGGTAATCTTCTACTAGTATGAATGACGATTTTAATAATTGGTTTCAGGAATATCTTCATTTTCACAGGATAATTGTTAGGACTTGAAAGAGTTAACTTTGGAGTTTTTTATGTAATCCCAAGTGTTGCACAGGTCTTTTTTTCTGACAGGAATTTTTCAGTATTTTAAGTTTCATTCAGATATTATTCAGAGAAGAACCTTATTTGCCTTCCTGGTTTCTGATCACATTTGTGAAAGGAGTTTTCTTGCATTTGCAATTCTAGGTATGATACCTACTGTCAGATTCTCATTTGAATTTTAGGATATAATTGATGTATAAGCACATCTGAAATTCCCCTTGAACATCCTTCCCTTAGTCTGCAAAATTATTTAAAAAAAGCTGTAAAAACTTAGTGGGGTTGGAGTTTTGTCTCCCTACAACTTCCTGAGGAGGGAAAGTAGAGAAGGAGGTGCTGTATCCAGTAGCAGGATGTGTGAGAATGATTCAAAGCTGCATCAGGAGAGGTTTAGACTGGATGTTAGGAATCATCTCTTTACCGAGAGTCTGGTCACACACTGGAACAGCTTCTTAAAGAAGTGGTCAGTGTCCCAAGCCTGTCAGTGTTGAAGAGGAATTTGGGCAGTGCTCTTAATACCATATTTACCTATTGGCTCAGCCCTGAAGTGGTCAAACAGCTGGACTAAATGAGTGCTATAGGTCTCTTCCAAATGAATGAATCTGTTCTAAAGAACTAAGTTCTGGTCCTCCAACCTTCTCTCTTACAATGGAAAATTAAGTCCATTTACTTAATAATGATGGTATTTCATGTTTTCATGGTTTAAAACAAAAAAGTGCATATAGTAAATGGCATATAATAAATGACTAACAACATTTTTTAGGGTAGAAATCAAGCAGGTTAGGATTTCAATGTAGGTATTGAACATCAGCTCTACTGTGTAACTTGCGCTGTTCATTATCTGGTAATACTTTATATAAATTGATTTAAACACCTTAGGCATCTTAATACTTATGCTTCCACCACTAAATTTTATTACTGGCTATATTTGAGACTATTTGAATATTGTTTCAAATTTGAGAATTGAAGACAGAATTATTTTTCTGTATGCCTAGGTGATACACCCGTGCAACTTGGAAAAGAAATGGCCATGTTTGTGATTTGTCTCCATAACAGGCATGTGAAACTGATATTGCAGTGACCCATGAATGGTCAACAAAATTGCTTTGATGCATTGCAGCTACAGGGTCTCCTTGATTAGTCATTGCATTTTAAAGTTGGTGCCTTGATAGCAAAAAAAATGAGCTGGGGGAATTAAAAAGGAATCAAATAGTAAAAAGAAAAAATTAATCTTGGGGGAAAATAAGTTATTAGGGACCAAAGCGAAGAGTATATTTTTATTATTTTGGTTTATCATGATATAGCCAGCCAAACCTTGAAATTGGCAAAGACATTTTGTGTTGTGTGTGTCATTCTTTTGAGTGATATTCATTGCTTTAAGGATGGAAGATGCTGGGTTTTTATAAACTGCAGGTTTATCTACTTAGATGTTTTTCTGCAGTTGCCACTTCCTTAATCTTAGAGTGAGAAGAGAACTTTGATCTTTTAGTATTTTCAAAATTACTTCCCTAATGACTAGGTTTATGACATTTTTGAAAGAACTACTGTAAGGTACAGTTTCCACCCTCTGTCCAGAAGCTGTGACAGTTCTAAGTGTCTCTTAAAACTACCTCTGAAGGCTCTCAGAATTGGCTCTCAGCTGTTTCTTCGCTCTTCAATTGCACTACGTTGCATTCAGTGTCTTGCACTGTCACTGAGCCAATGACAGCTATTCTTGTACTTATGAGTCAATGCCCTTTCCAATTCTTTTGCAGTAAAATTAACCATTCTGCTACCGCTTGAAGTACAGTGATAGTTATAGATATCTCTCTACTGTTAATACTACCTTTAGTAGCTGTGTTAGCAGCTTTTCTTTGAAATTGTGATGGTATGCATCACTTACTGCAGTGAAAACCCTGCAAAATTTCAATGATTTTGTATTCTCAACGATTTAAAGACACTTAAATGTAGTGTTCAGTAGCAGAAATGACCCATTAGTCTCTAGAGAAGGGTAGATGTAGTTTACATTAGGTTTATATTTCACTAGATCAGCCTCTCTTGCACTGCTGTCCTGACAGATTCATGAGATGAAGACAGTCCTCTTTGAAATCATACCTGCCTTTATTCAAATATCAATAGCTAATTTTCTAAAATAATGTGAAGAAATACCAAACTCCTGACTTTTGCTGCTGCTGTTTGGGGTACTCCTTGCAAATACAGATCAGGAGGTGTGTGTTAGTAATTACAATGAACAAGCTTTTCAAGTCTTATTATGTTTGTTTACTGGCATTGCAAATTTAAAATAAAAAGGTAATTTTTATAGTTTCCTAATCACACTATGAGTAATATGCTGCCTCCAGAAACTTAAGCCTTGTCTCTGGGTGAGAAAGTCTTGGCCAGAGAGGATGCTAAAGGAAAACGTGTGACCTAAATTTTTCATCGCAATTGTACTGTTCAGACAAGTACAATGCGACAACTATGCACTGCAGAAACAGGGTGAAATGTGAGGAGAGGAGATTGTGGTCCTAGTGCTTTCTGTCTTGATATTCCTGTCTATGTGTATAAATGTGGATGCAAATATTTTTATGTGTGTATACATGTATGTACATGCACAAACACATGCACGTCTAAACAAATTAAAATACTGATGTTCCTAATCTGTAATTATGATTTTATTTTCTTTTTTTTTTGCATTTGTCCTTGAAGATTTCAATGAAGAAGGCTGCACCCTAGATTTTCTGAATTAATTCGGTGTTCTTGCTTTTACTTGTTTAATTCAGCTTCTAGCTGTAAGTTTGAATAGAGTTTCGTGGACTGTATGAATATCTTGCTTTTTTAGGCTATGACAGCTTTTTAGGCTATCTTACTGGATATGCATTTATATTACTATATTGACTTACAGGATTTTGTTAATCATGTTTGATAACGGAAATAATGTTCCATTCTTTGTAAATTTTATCTCACTAAAAATGGAAGAAACCTGAAGGAGTTACGTAACTTAAGATATCTAATTGCCTCTGAGTTGTCATCAGTGACTCTCAGGGCCAATTAAAGTTTTTCCTGCACTTGTCATATTGCTGTCAGATGGTTGTGAATTCACAGCTTTTGCCCACTGAAGGTTTTGGATTTCTCTGTCTAAATGGGACCCTTATATTCAAAGTCCTGTAGAGATTTATGGTTTTCTAAATCTTTATCCTTTGGTCTAATGTTATTATAAATGGCCATTTGGTTCAGAGTTCTTAAGTGAAGGATTGGTTCACTTTTTAGCTTTGAGGAAAAGAACAAACCAAAGCGAAACAATGTAAAGTTGCTTTTCACTTGGTAACTTAGGACATCTTGTCTCAAGAAAGCACTTAAATTTATGGTTATACATATTGTCTCAGGAAGTGCAACTCTGCTAAAGTAACTTCAGCTCAAGAACAGTTTAGAAAAACAAACGGAGTTGAAGGGCTTTTGTGACCTGGTGGGGGTTTGGCTGATGTAAGGAAATCCTTCCATACCTAAGAGCTCTGCCTTTTGTGCAACAAATACTATGTCAGGATGGAAATTGTTTTACAATGTTTTGTGCAGGCATGACTGCATTATGTTGTGCATTGCGTCATTTAAAAAAAAAATATTCTAAAGCAAACCAACATTTTATGGTGTCCATTTTATGGAAAGCCTGTAAAACTTAAGCAAGAAGATTGTTCTTTCTATGACTTTTTTCAGACATCTGATATAAGTAATTATATTGCTTATATAGTTAGTTTGATTTTCTAAATACATGTAACTATATAAATATATTGCTTTTATAGAGAGTTACACAGAATGGCTCAAAAATTTACAAAGAAGTCAAGTTCTGGTAAGTTGCCTAGAATAGCAACAGAACCCCAGTGATTTTTTTTCATTTTCAAAACGTATACTTTATTTAGAATATTAAATAAGACATTTTAAGAAAATCATGTCTCCCAGTGATGCAGTTTTCCCTTCTTCAGCTTTAGTGAGGGAATATGTTAAATACAATCAGATTTGGCAATCTCATCAGGTTGTGTTGGTAACACACAATGATGTTTCATCTTTGAAGAATTGCAGCATGTTTTATTATTCATTTGTCTTTTTTTCATTTAGTTCTTTTTTAGAAGGAATAGAGGATCGGTTCAAGTTAAGTTCATGTGTGTCTGTGTGTTATGAGAAATACCGACTAAAGAGAAGCATAAAACCATTAAACCAACATTTAAGCAGAACATGTGGAAAATCATAGAACATTGAAACCTGGCAATGGTGTAGGGATGGTGTAGGTGTCGTGATGTACTCATTTGGTCAGGCTAGGAGGGACGGAGAGAGTGAAGAGGGATTAGGGACTGAAGTGCTAGCAGGGAGTCTTAGAGATCCAGTTTTATATCTTCTGTGGTTCACTTTTGTCTGCAAACTGGGAAGATAAAAATGTTCCCTTACCTTAGAAAATTAAAAAAAAATGCATTGCTCAAATAATGCAGTTAAAAAAAGAAAAAAGGAAGTTGTATTTTAGCTTGTCGCTGTCAAATATAGTGCCAAGGAGAGCTTAGGTACTTTTTAAAGGAGATTAGGGATGGTTTGCTGGTTTCTGTGCCTGGAAATTCAAGCATACGTAATCATCTCGTGGCCCTTTTTTTCTTTTTCCCCACATTCGGGGGATCTGTGGTGGAAGTAGAGTGGGATTGTGTAGTAATTTGGATATATGCAGTAATGAATATGAGATGAAATCTGCAATACACTGATAATAGTGTTTGCAGAGTGGAGTTGGAAAAGAGTATTCAGAGAAAGCATATATCCCACATCTGAAGAATATGGAAAGAAAAAACTTGGAATTCAGTGAGCAAACAGTGACCATTTTGTGAACTGAGGCAGGGACTACATGGAAGAGACTCTTCTGTCACATTAGTAAGAGCTGCTTTGTTGGATGTAAACATGAGGAAAATGAATTACAATCTCAGAATAGCAGGAAAGGCCTCTAAGATCACAGATTAAGGTCGAGTTTGGCACATATTGGTTTGACAAAGTTTTTCCTCCAAAACTTGCTGTTATCTTTATTAAGTAAAAGGTTTCCAGAATTTATATTGCTGAATGTCTGCAAAGACCTTTGGTATTCTCCATCTGCAGTTAAATCCTGGCACAAGAGAATGAAAAGTCTTAAAGTGAGAAATACCATTCAGTCTTTACAGTTGACTCTGCTGTCAATTTGATCTGCAGTGTATTAGAATGATAAAGACACTGAATGATCTCAAGTTGATTTTTGGTTGTGTTCTGTAGCAGCTTTCTAGAGGATACATTTTAAGAGACTAAAAAAAAGAAGAAAAAGAGGGCAAGATCCCAGATGAATGGCCAGTGTCATCAGTACTTACGGTGGCACTTAATTTTGTATTTCAGGAACATTTGCATTAGTTAGTGAAAGCTAGTTGCAATTCTTTGCTGCTTTATAATATGCTAAGTAGTTGTGCTTAACTATGTGGATCAGTATTGTCGAAGCACAGGGCAGGGCTGTAATTGAGTTACTGTGAATTTTGGTATGAATTTTTTTCAAACGAAATTAATCCTTAACTCTGAAATAACACCCATCTTTATGACCTGCTTCTCACTTACAAGACCTCTTGCTGTCACTTCTACCTATTGAGTCATATATAGGGGAATGCATTTTCATGAATAAGATATGTAATATGTTTAACAGTTCATTGTGAGATAAAATCAAACATTTTGCTTGTTGATCAGAAACGTGAATTGTTCTTGCAGGTGGAAGCCATGGAGAGCAAGAGCAGTGCTGTCATAATTGTTGAAATGTTTTGAAGATTGCTGAGGCATTACTGATGTTACTTTGAGTTGTTTTTTGTTTTTTTTTACTCTCCTCTCACAAGGGGAAGCTGTACTGAATTATTATATCAGGGAAGCTATATTGAATTCATATAGGAGATCATTAATAGTTTAACTGCTGTGTTTCTCTGTTGGAGAATTAAAATACAACACAAACAAACCCAACATTTAGTTATATATGGCCAAGATTTGAGGATGTGCTTAAAGCATGTGATGATATTGGCTGATTGAGTTCCAGAAGATGGCAACTGCCAGGTGTTAAGTCTACTGTGATCATGGAAAGGCAAGCAATTTCTGCATTCAGTTAATTGCTTTGGAACAAACAAGATGCAGGATGAACAAGTGAGCTCAGTTTCTTTTTCCACCTCAGGTGATCACTGCCTGTTGTCTTGATAGAGAAAGGCTATGTTTTGAAGATTTCTTGTGAGGTGTTTCGGGTTTGAAAAATTCTTCTCTGATGTATTGTCAGTGGTTGCGTAATGCAGGTGTGGATTTCAAGACTGATTGTTAATACAAAGTAATGTCAAAACTTAATATACAAAATTTTACTTACACTTGAATGCACATTTCCAAGCAGTAAACCAACCATGAAGTATTTGGCAAGAGAAAATTTTCAGAACTACAGCTTTGTAAGTCTGTTGCATATGCTTTCTCATATGTACCTGTGCTGATCATGTGCTGGTTCTGAACCTGGAGTGTTGGTCAGATCTTGCTTCATGTTCACCATGTAACTTAAAAAACCCAAACCTTCTATTAGAGGAGTTTAACATGAAAAAGTAGTTCTGTGTATTCATGGTGGTCATTGCAAATTGCTGGCATGGATGACTAGTTCGGCCCTGAAAAAGCTATGAGCTGTTAGCTGTGACAATGATCTGCAGTGCTTTTTAAAGTGAGTTTGGCACTAGATGGTCCTCCTTCACTCCTGTGATATTTATTAGAGTGAAAACGCTAATAAATGGAAGCATTTTCAAGGCTTATCAAGCTAAATACCTTGCTTTTCGTAAAGATTGGAGTTCGTAGTACTGTTCTGTTGAATCAAGGGTATTTATGCTGAAAAGGACACTCTGCTTCCTGCATTAGTCTGGCTATCTCAACATCAGGAAAGGATTTCCTAGAACATGCAGGGAATACTGGACAAAAGAGCATTGTCAAACTGGTAAGTTAAATGTGCTAGAGGATTAGAGTGCACCTATAAGTAGGAAACCAATCTGAAAAAATACATCAAGATCTTGAGGAAAGAGGATCTTCGACCAAAAATCTGAGCAATACTGTAGAAAAATGACACATTTGAAATAGCAATTAAATAAAAAGAAGGGTCAGGGATGAGAAAAGGTCTGTTGGAGAGGTGTATTTTGTTTGAAGGCCACAGATTAAGTAAGGCTTTGGAAAACAGGAACTGGTGATGCCCTGAAAAGTAGGTTGTGTTAGTTAACGTTGCTTCTGGATTTGTTTTGCTCTGCTGCCTAGGGAAGAAACAGTACATGTTAATGGTTTTGAAGGGTGAAATATTTGCATTTATCACAGTCCCTGGGAATTCTTCAGCTGATTAACATGAAGTATTGGAGTGGGGAAGGGAAAGGAGAAAGGCAGGGATAAACCTCAATGCCCATTTGTACAGAGCTACAGTCTTTATAGGTGTAGTTATACACTTGGCTCTTTAATTTTGAAAACCAAGATATAAAATCTTCCAGTTTATCATGAATCTCTCTGAAGCTGTATCTGAATGACAAAAATTCTGTGTACCTCTGTAAGCTTCAAAATGGGATCCATAGCTCACAATCCTGACCCCGGTGCTTGTTCTGCAGTAATTGTAGCTTTTTAGATAACTGATTTTGGAGTTAAATACATGGAAATATGTAACGTACGTGGCATTCTGGTGTAACTGTGTTAGGCAAAAAAAACTGAGTTGTGTGTAGCTGTATCCACTAATACTAAGAATATTAAGAAAATTAAGACTGAAAACTGAGTTGTTTTTTAAATCACATTTATAGGAAAGTGAAAAATAGATCATGTAAAAAGAAAAGAGGCTATTAAGATAAATGTTTAATATATGAAGTTCAGGGAAACCCCTAGGTAGCATAGTGATGGTTTTTTTATTTCAAACTCATTATTTTTTACAAAATAGCCTTGAATAAAATTATCCTAAGGAGAGTATCCTATACATTCTGACCTGGTCTGCTCAAATTAAGCCTTTTTGTCTATCTTGAAACCTGTATTAGGGTGGTTGTAGGAAGAACACTGATAGTAAGGATAGTGAGTATGCTTTTTGTGTGGTACTTACCCATAGCAGAAACAGTTCACTCCGAAATTCCCCTTGAAAATAGTGTAAGACTACAGCTGAGCAAAGGATTTCCAGTTTTAGATTACTTACAAGCATGACTTCTTTAAGCAGTAGCAAAATTAGAGAGGCACATCTAGTGAATGATATGCCACAAACCAGCTCTTTGCTGCTGTGAGCACGGAAATACATTATAAATCATAAACAATACATATAACAAAAACACTTCCTATTGCCATATTGCAAATTTACCANNNAGCTCAAGTCTGTGGCTCTAGATGCCATCACATTCCTGTATTCCAAATAACAGCTGAGAAGAAACGTAGTGTTTTTCACTATATAGAGAGAAGATTTTAAAAAAAGGACAGAGGGGAGGATGTCTGGAACAGTTTCTTCTTGATACTACCTTTGACCAAGGTAAAGTGTGGCATAAGATTAATGGAGGAATATGATCTTAGTAAGCATGTTTTAAAGTTTTTAATTAATTAATATTTTTCTTGACTAAAAGAATGGG
>VWZD01001856.1:755456-846543 GCA_013396695.1 Sakesphorus luctuosus
ATTGACTTCGTTTTTTAAAAGTTACAACCATTATTTATAGCTATCTTCACCTTTTCTCTGCAGAGCAAGACATTAGCCATTCTTAACACTGTTTTTTGTGGGTTTCCCCCTAGAAATTGAAGTAACTGCTATCTGACATCATGTAAATGCAGCTTCTGCAGAAGAGTGTCCCACAGTGGACTACAGATCTCCTGTTTTTCCTAGCCTCTTATAACTTCAAAATGTTCTCTTCATTCAATAATGTCAAGGAATCACCTAGTTAGTATGTGAGGTGCCTCAAAGCCTAATTGGGATACTTTCTTACTATTAACTGTGTCATCAGTTTTCTGTCNNGTCATCAGTTTTCTGTCTTTAAAGATGGCACTGTTAATCCTGCTAGCGGATGTCAGTGTGGTAAGAGGGATGACAGAAAAAAAGAGCAAAGGAACACAGGGCTTAACATAAAATGCCATGTTGCTTGACCTCTAGGATACGTTTTTATTACTGAATTTAGGAGATTTGTTATGTATCCATTCAATTAAGATGAAGACTCATGGAGAAGAACAGTAAAAACTGAAAATGAAGCTTGGAGATTTGTGATATCCCTTTCCTCAGTTATAAATGATGACGAAGTGTGAGACAGCCTTGATAAACTGCTTTGTCTGTATTTATAATCAGGCTACTTTATGAAAATTTGAATTATTTTGGAACAAACAGGAAGAAATGGAACAACCAAACATGAAAACTGATATGTGTGAATGATGATTTTATGACCGGTTGTATCACGGGTTAACTTTAGAATGCCTTATTGATAATTGTCTAGAAAGGAAAACTCTGCCTAGATGTGCACATCAGGGGCAGTTCTACTTATACACTAAACTTAGATTTTTCTTACCTATTTTTTTTAGTTCAAATATATGAATCATCATCCTTATTTCATGAATTTGTCAATTTTTGGAACAAACATTTTCTTTGGGCTATTTCATATTTTTTCTGATGCACTTGTTTTTCTGCTTAATTTTTCCTCTTTTTTTTCTTATCACTTGAAGACTTCCTAAATAACCCATTGCTCCTCTGTAGAAGATTCATCAGCAAGGCTGCATTCTGTAAGTGTGGGTCTTTACACCTGTGCAGCTAGTGGTGCATCTCATGAGTTCAGATATTTTGATCCTGTAATACAGAATAGGTGGACAGAGTTCATACACTCTCTTTTTTCCATTTCAGTGAGTAATATTAAGAAACTCCATAAATTTCTATGGACTCATAATTCAGAACTGTTGAATATGATGAACAATAGTCTTTTCATTTTGAACACGGTTAAACTTAAAATCTTAAGACTGCAGGGAGAACTGCTTCTACTTTTTAACCCTAACTGCAAATGTATTATAACCCTATTACAGAATTCTCTATGCGATTTCTACTTGAAAAATTCTCAGATGTTGTGGTATATGATTTTGCAGCTGCCTGGCCTGAAGTTGCAATTCAGTGTACCTAAAATGAGGAATCTAAGTTCCTCATCTTTTTAATAATTGGAGTTACAGGCCTGGGTGATTAAAAATAGCTGAGAGAGAGGCATTTATTTGGACACAGTAAATTCTTTTTTGAGTATTTTAAATATAATTCTGGTGTAGGTGTGACTGAAGTAGGCATTTGTGCTCTCTACTTCATGAGATGCATTTGTTTTTACGTTAGCTGTGCTACTGAGAACTAAGCAATGTGCACAGTGAAAAAAGAGTTAATTGTATTTGTGGCCTAAATATAAAATTGGCACTGATCTAACTGAGTTGTTTGCTAAAGCTATTTGCCTAAATCTGTGTAGCAAGCTTGTATGACCATGGTTCAATCAGTTAACGAGTGCACAATATTCATTTGATTTAGTTAGGCTTCCAAACCAATTTTCTCACACTTAACAGAATGCACTAGAGGCCAGCTCTGGTATAAGTCAGTCAGTGTGCACACCAGTTCAGTTAAATTGGTGCAATTTCTCTGTGGTTTCTGTAAAGGCCTCTTGTAGTATTAGGGTATTCTGACTCTGATACTCTAGGAAACCACTGGTTCCTGCCTGGAGCTGTCATTTGGTCCTGAATGCTTGAGATGTCTGACGTACATTTGCTTCCAGTGTGCAAGACTTTTCATGAAATAAAAGTATTTGAGTGAAATCAGATTGAACCAAGACTTAGCTACTCAGCTGTTTGTTTCTGACACACTCACTGCCTATGTTTAGTACTTTTCTTTTTTCAATCCTTGCCTTGGTCTCTTCCAGCTGTAATTTCCATACATGTGCGGACTGTTGTTGCCATATGAATGCATGTTTTTGGCCTGTGTACATTTTAGATAGCATGCTGGGAGCTCTGGTATCAGTTCTGAGCTTCCTTAGTTCTTCATGCAGTAGGGAGGGTGATGAGTTCCCAATACAATTCACTGTCACGTTCGTGACCTCATCAAAGTCTAGTGTATTTTTACAGAGCTTGAATGGTTTGGGTTTTTTCATCAAGTCAGTAAAATCATCTTAATTCCATTCTAGCCTGTCTTATTAATATTAATGTGGAAGAACTGTGACAGCTGCCAGCATGCTTTATTGCCATTTATAACATCACGTAACCACCAAGTGATGTATTTTCATTCTTTGTATTTGTGCTGAATTCCCTCCTCATTTGCTGTGCTCCTCAAATGCACAGCAGAGCAATTAAATGCTCTTGGGATGTGCTCTGGTTGCAAGAACTCCGTTGAGGCAGACCTCTCAATCTGTTACTTCGATATTAGTCATTTCCATTCCCCTCAGCACACCCCACATTCTGTGCTTCTAAGCTGGGAAGCAGAGGCTGGGATTTACATGACACTGGGATGTGTTCAGAATCAGCAGAGTTCTTGTAGTAAATATCAGGCCTGTGTTTTTGTGGTGGATTGCACACAGTACGATCACTGTGAGATGTGTTCATCCTCTGCCATGAGAGGCAGTGAGAGCAGTACTGACAGAACTGTCATGGACAGCTGCCTGGGTAGACCTGGGGAAGTCCATCTGGGTGCAGCCTTGTTGTCTTCCAGGCCTTTTTGGTGATAGAGTAATAGATAGACCAGAACACCAGCATCCATAAAAGCTCTTTTTCTACATTAAAGAATAGATGAAAATCACAATCAAAATGGACAACAGCATGTTTTAATTTTAAAAGGTATGTAAATAGTCTCTGTTCAAAAGGAAAGTAAATCAGGGACCCAGCAGGAAGCCTCAGAGAAGGCTGCAATAGGCACACCTGCTCAGCAGTGCTAAAGTGATGTTCAGGTGGAAGGCACAGTGTGCCTATGAACCATCATGGTAGCTCTGTTTAGTTGTTTTTGTTTTGGGTTTTTTTTTTTTTACTTTATGGAACTGAACAAATTCCCTAACTGTAAATTCTAGTTTTGCTGGTTCTATTTTTGATAGAAGCTGATGTGGACTGTGAATTGCTCTCATTTGGGACTGCTGTGTACTATTTTGTGCTGAAAGGGTATTCTTGGTTTTGGATTATATACCTCTGTGGGAAGTGAAAATATTATTGTAACTTGCAAAGTCATTGAGAAGATGAAAGGAACAGATTCAGTGATTAAATGAGGAGTAATATGGAGGTGCTGTAAAGACCACCTTGGCTTCCTCATTATATATGAAGCTACATTCTCAACACTGCTGTGGCCATCACAGTGATTTGTAACTGTCCAAACTGACTTTTTGTTGAGATTGAGTAATGTATGCACTGGTCTGTATGCACAGTTTGCTGCAATGTAGTGTTCAGCAGTGTCAAAGAGGCTAAAGTACAAATACAGACTTGCTGTCAAAGGCCAAGGGATGCCCTCCAAATGTTGCCAGAATATATAAAGCCCTATGGAAAAAATACTTCTGAAGGACAGCTCTCTGTTGTAGTTTTGTTTTTTTCAGGAGCTGGAAGCCAATTCTATTCGCTTAACTGCAGTTAATGATTTTGCCAGTTTCAGAAAAGGTGATCTTCTGGTTCGCTAGAAAGAGATTGTCTAAATGTCATTGGAAATGTCATCAATATGAAAAAACCCCAACCTTTGCTTTAAATTTTAAAGCAGTTCTTGCCAGTGGGACCCTAACCTGTTCGTGCAGTGTCTGACTGCTTGACATACTTTGTTTTATACTTGTATTATAGCTTCCAGCAAATGAGTAGGGTTGTGAAAACCAGAAGTTTTGCTGCCGTACTGGCTGGTGGATGCTAATGTGGTGCATTAACCTCATACTGATGTATTTCTTTAAATAAGTTTGTTCCTAAGTAAAGTAAGATTATTACATTTTTGAATGTTTATAAACACTGCAGGATCTGACTTAGCAGAGAAATTTATGTTTCATGGTTTTGACCTCTGAGGACATACAGACTTTCAGGGTTTGGCTGTTGCAAAGCTTAGGTTTGATTCTGGATCCAAAGTAGTGTCTTGTTTAGTCAGGAGCCAGGCAAAGTAAAGAGTAATGTGAAGAGGCATGAACTGTCTCATTTACCTCAGTGAATCCTGAAGCTAGTTTCTGACCACATGGGTGCCAGCATGGTTAACCCTTTAAGTGATCAATGTGTTAAAAAAATAATCTTCCTTTTCTGTTTATTTATGTATTCTTGTAAAAAATGTGACATCCATTAAATTGAAGAGATTGTAGCTTAAGGACTAAGATCAAAACTAAATATTCAGTAGACTGGTATCCTAAAAGATAACATTTTCACTCATTAACTTATGAAATTCTAGCATTATAAAGACAACACTATAGATGTTATGTGACTTCTGTTATGTGGTTTGTAAGGTTTTTTTCATTTTTATGTAAAACATGGTTGTCTTAGTAGACAAAAAAGCTGTATTTTCAATTGCAATTGAACAACTGAATAATTATTTCCTAGTGACTCCCTTTCAATAATAGCTGACAGGAAAAAAAAAAGTTTAAAATACCTGTTTATATTAGCGTGGGCTCTAAACACACCACAGTGTTCATACCTCCTGAGATTACACAAATCCCTGGAGCTTTGCCAGTGCATTATTGCCCTCCTTCTCCTGGTGTACCCCTTCTGAGAGGCTCTGCAGGGCCAACAGCAAAGTTCCACCTCATGACAAGTTGGTAGCTGCCGTCCAGTAACATGAATAGTTGGTGCTGCTTTTCATCCCAAAGCATTGGTGCAACTGAGTGGGCCAGGCTCATTGCATCGTCTGCTTTAATCATTTGATGTATAAATTACTTGTGAGTATCATCATCTCGCTGGTTGTCTTGGTGAAATTCTCAAGTGTCCCTAGACTGCTCTGATTTGATGACTGATAACATGTTTGAGGAAAGATGGAAAACGAGGGAAAGTAATGATTTACTGTGATCAAATCTTCTAGATACGTAAGTATACCTTTTTCTTCATAACCTTTTTTTATTATGGAGCAAAATTAGGAAGATGTGGACTAGTGGAGACTGCCCAGATCACTGCAGTAGTGAAAAATTTAGAAATGATGGCCTGTGGGGAGGAATACAGTCTAAGGTTGTTTGTGTTAAGGAACAGGATAATGTAGAAAGACATAGGAGACCTCAAATAGGCTGGTAAAAGAAAAGGGTAGGCTTTCCCAGTGTCCACACCATGGAGACCAAAACATAACAGGATTAAATTGGAGGTAGAAGAATTTAGTATAGGTTTGGTTTAATTTTGGTTCAGTGCTTTAATTTAGCCAGAAGAGATTCTGATGCTGCTGTCCTGAAGCCATGAGCACGAAACATCAAGCCTTACTTTGTTACTCTCTTTTTACATCTTACCAAATTCTATGGAGTTGCCAGTAGTCTTTCATTGTACTTCTGTAGCTAGAGAGTTAGAGAATAACAAATAATTGTCTTGGACGAGATAATCCATACTTTATTCCCATCTACACTTATGTTTTGTTCTGAATTGCAGTACTACTTTGTAAGAGTTTTAAAAAGCGGTAGAAGTTCTTAATATTTAGCATATTACATATTTCTGGTCCCAGAAATTTGGGAAATGTGCATTTGCCAGTGGATTGTTGAACAAAAGTGGCATCAAATTATAGGTTAGGGTTCTGTGTTTTCTTGAGTAATTTTTACTTTGTTTTTTTGACATTCTTACTCCATGCTGTCTTTGTCTGTACCTGCTCAAAGCACAAAGTGACAAAAATAGTTCTCTATGGCTCCTGTGAGAAGTGTTGTGAGCTAAGAGAATTATGAACTCAGGCAATGTAAGCTGAAGCTGTTTGTGTTTGTATTTAAGTAACTGTGCAACAATAGGAAGAGAGCAGTAGTTCACCAGGAAGAGTTGTCTTAGAAGTTGGAACATTTTTGCTCTACAGTCTCTGTGTACAGCCATGAGTTCCTGCTCCAGAGTTTCTAGTCACGATGCAAGCTTTAGGCTTTTTTACAGGTAGAATCTGGAAGGTCATCTGGAGATGCCAGATCCTATGGTTTTTGCCACATCAAATTCAGAGTCCTCATTTATGATTTCTGTCACACAAATCGAGGTTTACAAGCCTGTTCTATGAAAGTGAAGCTGTCAGCCAATTTGTACCTCTGTATCTACACTCCATATGAAAGACCTATACTAGTTTATAAATAATCCTGTGAGGGATCTAAATAAGTGCAGGGAAAATAGAAACATTTATAGGCTATGCTTGTGCCAAAAATACTTCATCTTTATTGAGGGACCTATCTTCTTCTCATGGAAAATGGTAGCAAGATTTTACGTGAAGTAAGATCTGAACATAAGTTTTGAAAAACTTGAAAGTGATAACAGAAACCTTCTGGAATACCGTCTAAAACCTTGAACTCAACCAGACCTTATCTTCCATATATTTTCTATTCATTGAGCTGTTTCTTCTTCTGAAGTTCTCGTGCCTTCTGATGATGTGCCTTTTCTTGTTAGTGCTTATGCAGGAAAATGCCTTTTTAATGTGCTTACATGTTTTTCTGAGTGAGGGCTGCGATGTTTTCCTATAGTGAGCGTGTTTCATATGTGGAAGTCTATTCAAATGCTTGAAAAGCAGCTGAAATGCTGGGTAGTATTTATTACTTGGCTAGTAATAAATTTTTCCAAAATGCAGCTCAGAGGAGATAGGAAGTATTCATAAATTTTCTATTGTTGAATAATTTAGACATGAGGAAGGAGAAATAATGGGAAAAGGCAACATTTTTAAGGTACTGCATTTTTTTTGTAATCAGCTGTTAATTATAAAATGTCATTCAGTAGAAATTTCACCAAAAAAATAGAAAAAAAATAGTTTTAAATATTTTGATTTTGAGGTGAAGTAACCAAAACCCTGAATAAAACCAGAAAAATGTCCATTATGGACTGATCTCTGTTAACATTTAGCATTTCAGCATTTTCCTCAAAGTGAAAAGTCCCTTATTTTTATTACTCCTTAGACATTTAAGGCTTTCTGGGGAAGCAAGAAGAAAACAGACAGAATTTAGAGCTCTCTGGAAGAGTTTTATGGTGGCAACATTAGAGGGCAAAACATACCCTGGATGTCAAACACCCAAAGCAAAACTGACAGACTGCTCAGGTCAGGGAAGATGTCGTGCTCAGGCTGTCTGACACATGTGTGTGCCACGTGCACTTCAGATAACTTCTGCATGGTTGTCAGGAGAATGTTCAATGATTTCAGAATAACAGTTGTCCTGTGAAAGGAAAAGTGGAAGCCATGGCTAAGTGTTTCAGCAAAAAGTAAGAGATACACAAGGTATTCTTTTTTGAACCCCGAACCTGATATGGTTTGTGTTCTTGATGAGTTTATTGAATCTCAGGCTCAAGTAGAGGCATATTTTAGAAAAATACAGTAGATGAAATTTCTTATATAAACATGAGTATCTTGTATTAAAAGCCTGTGTAGATAGAGATAGTGAGTCTTTATGAACATCTGTTGGCTTTGTATCAGAGTTCATTATGCAGAAGGATGTCTCTTCTGCTCATTTTAAAGTTTGGACATTAATTGATTCATAAGAAGGCAACATGGGTAGTAAATGTTATTAATGTGCATAACTTAGTACAGTGAGCTTTATTCTGCTGAATTAATAAGTGAATTTAAACAAAAATGGCCCAATTACCAGCAGAAAAGGAACAGAATTTCTTTGTAGACAAGATATAGATAAATATTATCAATTTAGATTACTTTTGAATTTTGTTGATACCAAAAAATAGTGAACAGAGAAGAGTTTCAGAAATTTCAATGTGAGAAATCACAACAATTAATGTCTTTGTGGGGTATGACTGCATGCAGGCAAGGGAAGGGCTTTTCTCTTAAAGAAGGAAGTATCATACTTGGAGGTACCACTGGAAAAATACCAACACAGCTAACCCAATAAACACTCAAGAAGGTATCTCTGCAAGAAAATCTCCTATTTGGAATGCCTTCTCAAAACTTACATCATGACATTATAGGAGCATGTATCTTCTTTACACTGTGAGATGTTTGTGTTAGTGTTGTTGTCCAGATGTCAACTGAGCTGTTGTACAAGTGTGTAGGCTTGTCCCTGCCCTGTGAATGTCAGCCACCCTGCAGGGGCCATGTTATCTAGTGCTAGTGGTGTGAGATTCTGCTGTTAAATCTCACCTGGCTGGTGTGTTGTCAACTTGCAGACCTGTATGAGTCTTGCAGACCTATAATGAGGGTCTTTCCCATGTGTGGGAGAATTTGGAACTTGGTCCTATGTGCTCTCTCTGTGCCTGTGATAAGAAGTCTTTTACACAGCACTCAGTTTTGACTTCGCTACATGGATGAAACTCATCAGTCCAAATCCCACTTCCAAAGTCTGACTGACTTCACTTTGCAAACCCCAAACAGGAGAAATGCTATTTCAAACAAATCCTAATTGCTCACCACGATAAAAAAGTTCTGAACTAGACGGAAATTGAGACCAGAACTGTTCTTTGCAAGAGTAGTTACTGGTTGCAGGTAAATAAGCTTTTGAAGTGAAAGAGTTTGTGCAGCTTGCTGGGAGCCTCTTAGAACAGGAATGTACTGCTGTTATGCACGTTCCCTGTACAAGGAGCCCTTTTACAAAATGATGGCATAAAGTGGTTGTTGTGTGAAGGAGTAGCTATTAAAAATCCTAATCCTAATTATTTTGAAATTGTGTTTTAAATTTTGTTTTAGTTTTAATATAATTTTTTGCAGTCCTTATGCAGACTATATTCAGTGCTGTTTCCCAGTCACTGTAGGATGAGTTAACTCAGTTCAATGACCTGTTTGACGTGGTAATGAAAATGGATGAAGTCTGAGGTGAAGGCCTTTTGTACAGGAATATCAGCAGACACATACGCCCACAGCACAGGCTCATTTTGTTACTAATATTTTGGTCACAGGACTGTCAAGGTTAACTGTCTCCAGCAGATGTTTTACCAGCAGTGCCCCATTCCTGATGTTGCTGGAAGGTTTTCGTCTGAGAGATAGAAAGCATGTTTCCCCAGTACTTGCAATGTCATAGAAAAATTCCTTTCAGAGCAATTCTGCTAAAGGGAGAACAAAACGCTGAACTAGTGAACGCGTCTTGGATACTTGAGGTTGACAAGGTCTTTGAATGGTTAAAGCTACAAATAATTAAATCAAAAGTGAAGCAGAGAAACCCTGAAAATACCAAACCCACCCTGATAACTATGTGACTGGATATGCTGATTTCTCAAACGAGCCTAGAGTTTGAGCTGTGATGAGGTTATTTTGGCAGCTATGTAGAAATGGACAGTGTGATCATTCTGCTTGTGATATTCTGCAGGAGGATTAAAACATGATCTTTATGCCCAGTTTTCTTCACTGATTTGTCTGCTTTAAAAATTAATAATTGACCAGGTAAATCTGGATGAATCCATTTGAATGTACAGTAGTGAGGGAAATGAGCAATGACCCACACAAAGACCTTTTGAACTGACTCTCCAGAATATGCATTATGGTGGGGGGACTTTTAGATCAAAATGAACCTCGTGGTTGTGTTCTATGCTGAGGGGACTGACTTCTTCAGAGGAGCTATAGTAGTTGTGGTGAGGAAGGAACATGAAGGGTAGTTGGAAAATACATTTGTGTGGTTGAAAGGGCAAAATAGGGCCACTCTGCTCTACCTTCTGTCCATCCAAGGAGTAACAAGCAGTTCCAGACAGATTTGTTAGGAGTGATAGACAGAATGTGCTTCATAGCATTTCTAGTATGTTGATAAACTATCACTCTTCTTGGAAGAATCTGATCTTGTATCAGTGAATGCAAAATTGCATTGAGTGCAATCAATACATTATTTTTAAACAATAGATTTGTATTCATTTTCTTAGTAGAAATGGTGTTTTGCTCTCTGTGTAGGTCCAGCATATATCTAAGGCTTCTTTTGCTCATGATCTACTGGCATCTCGCCTGCTTAAAGAGTACCAAACACTCTGATGGGCAAGTGGAAGAAGTGCTAGAGAGATCGTTCAGTCTCAGGGAAGTCAGAGTATTAACCATGGGAAATGGTTATTTGAAGAAGTCTGCCAAGGTAAAGGCAATTCTAGCTTATTTATTACTGATAGTAAACAGAACTTGAAACAGTTTTTTTTTTAATGTCCATCTCTTCTACGTAGAGGCTCTACTTGTCATAAAAAATGGAAACTAGAATGAACTTCTAATTTTTCTTAAAAAATATCTGTGATATTTGGAACACATTACAAGGTGAGGAAAACAAAGAGATGCAAAAATGCATTTCTTTTTAATTCTCTGTGTTTATATCTATTTGGCTGTTTCAAAAAATATGTTCGTATGAATAACAGTTTTCTTAGCCAGATTTTAAGTGATTTCAAGGCAAGGTGGCTGCTAGGAATGGGAATAGAATTTGGCAGATGACTACCCCAGCCCCACAATAACATTTGTTAAATCTTTCTCTTTTTGCTATGTTATAATAGAGCTAGTAATCTGAATAGATTTTCTCCTCAATGAAGAGTGATAACTACTATAATTATTAATGCAATGCCAGTCACTTAAACATGTGGTATTCAGTATGAGTAATAGTCTTTCTTCTAAAACAATTTTCACTCCTACGGTCATAATTTTGTTACTTACTTCATGTCATGTTATTATTAAATGGGGTATACCTAAGTGCTCTTCAGAAAAGATATTGCTGACACCTTCAGATTAGTTTTAGGTCTAATTAAACTCCTGCCATAACAGATCAGGCATTTGGGGATTTCCAAATTTTTTTCTTTTTTTTTCTTTTTTTTTAGTAGCAAATGAAGTGCCAATGGAACAGAGATATAGAGAAGCAGTTGGTGTGACATGGTATATTGGATCAATCACACTGGAGTCTTTTTTCCTTGTGGAAATGTTAATTGCAAGGTGCCAAGTGACTCAGGACACAACTGAAAATTGAAACTGTGACATTTGAGTGTGTTGCTGGTCAGGTGAGATGCCACAGAGGTTGATGAGGCAAAGTAAGAACATCTGATTTCTTAAAGCTGATGGGAGTATTGGAATGGATAAAAGTCTACAAGAAGCCCTTTTTGTAAATTTGTGTTATTAATCACTGTTTACAAGCCCAGAGCCTGTTAAGTTTTCATTAGTAAAGAAGTAGTACAGTTAGGTCCAAACACAGGAGTGCAGAATGCCTCTTGTTGATTTAGAGACAAATGGTCTGGTCTTCCCAAAATCACAGAATCATAGAATGGTTTGTGTTGGAAGGGACCTTAAAGATCATGGCCCTGCCATGATCTGGGATACTTTTCACTAGACCAGGTTGCTCAGAGCTGCATCCAGCCTGGCCTTAAACATTTTGAGGAATGAGAGATCCACAACTTCTCTTGGCAACCTGTTCTAGTGCCTCACCACCCTCACAGTAAAGAATGTTTTCCTAATATCTAATTTAAACCTACTGTCTTTCAATTTGAACCCATCCTCCCTTATCCTGTCACTACATGCTTGTGTAATGTCTCTGTATTTTTTGTAGGCTCCCTTCAGGTTTTGGAAGGATGCTCTTAGGTTGTCTGGAAGCCGCCTCTTCCAGGCTGAACATGCCCAGTTCTCTTAGCTTGGCGTAACAGGAGAGGTGTTCTGTTCCAAGTGCACTCTCTTGCACTTGGTCTTGTTGAACGCATGGGATTCCCATGTGCCTATTTAAAAAGTTTTAAGGCTATGAAACATGCAAAAGAATACTACCTCCAGTGAAATTGCAGGAGGGGCCACATTATAATTCACATGTTTTGTTTGCTTGTGTTCTGTATGCAGCATGACTTTCTGATTTGTAGCAGTTGTTTTTTTGTTGGTCTGGATTAGATGTCTATATTGGGAACAGATTTGATTTTTTTCAACACTGAAATGTTCAAGAAGGAAACATTTGAGAAGAGAAATTGTGGATCTAGCTGCATTCACAGCTCTGTGGTTAAGAGAAGTATCAACTGATTGTCTTTATCCTACATGCAAAGAATAAAACTGCTGTCACATGAGACTTCTTTTATTCCAAAAGAAGAACTAAATGTTATTCTGGCTTCTTGTTGCTGAAGTTCTCCATGGCTCAGGGCTGTGGTTTTCAGTGGAGAAAAACTGTGTGCCAAATTGTACAGCATGCCAATAATGTTTCAACTTATTAAACTGCTTTGTGATTTCTGGTCAGTAGTAATCATCCATCTTGTAATTTGTTGTGGAATGGGTTTAGTGAATAGTGGTGTAGTTCAATGGAGCAACTCTCTGTTTATACCACAATAGAAGTTCACTTTTTCCCTTATTGAATGCATCAGAATGCTATTATTACTATTTCTTGATTTATTTCAGGATATTTTTCCCCCTCAGTTTCCACTGTCTTTTATAAAATAGCAAAAAAGCCTCAGTTTTGTATGTAACAATACCATGGCTTTACTTTCAATTAACATGAACACTGCTAGGTTTTTGCTTGTGGATCAGACTTTGACAAGTATTTATGCTTTTGAATATTCAGTAGAAAATTGGCTTAAGAGAATATTTTAGTTTTTTGAGAAGACATGAAATTATTATTTTATATTGTTCCAAAATAAAGTGCATCATAGGCAGTTGCTTAAGAGGTTGGCATGAGGTTCTGCTGGGCATATCATCAAGGCTTTATAAATTAACATAATGTGGGATGGAAGCTAAAATGTAGTGCTGTTTATGGGACTCTGAACAATTCTAGGTTTAGTATCAACTTCCTGTTAAATGACACCATCACAGCTCTTAAAGTATTTCCTAGACTGGATTAAGATTTTGATTTTGTGCTCTTTCATCTTACCTGGGTAGTTACTTGTGTAATTTGATGATACAATAAGTCTTATCCCGTACTGATTACATATTTATTTTCTTCTAACAGGTGGAAGTTTAAGTGACATTTCATTTCCATCATGTAGCACAACCCTATTTGCACTTCTGGCCCCATCAAGAGTATGAAGGTGCTTCTAAGTCAAGCCAAAAACCTGTTTATTGGCTTCCTTGTTTAGGTTAGAAGAGGGCTGAGGTCATGACACGCATGCAAAAGGTAATAAATAGTAGGTAATCAGTGATCCAAATCAATTCCAGTGAAATCACAGAATGGTTGAGGTAGGAAGGGGCTTCTGAAGATTGTCTAGTCCTACACCAAGCTTAAGCAGGGCAACCTAGATGTGGTTGCTCAGTACTGTATCCAGTTTGAGTATATCAAAGGATGGAGACTCCACAACCTTTCTAGGCAGCCTGTGCCTGTGTTTGACCATCCTTGCAGTAAAAGGCATTTTTCTTGCATTTAAATATAATTTCCTGTATTCTGATTTATGCCAGTTCTTTTTTTTCCTATCTCTGGACATATCTGAGAAGAGTCTGGCTTCTGTCATCTTTCATTTTAATAGATGCGTGGCTGAGCTGGGTCAGCCCTATACTTGGCTTGAACCATTGTGATGTACTTATGCCATTTTTTTCTGTGGAGAGGCTTTTAGTATGAAGATACAGAACTTCTAGATTTTCCTAAGACTGTATGGGAAAACATTATTCTTAATATTCCATTTGATGTTTAGTAGTGTTACATTTTGATGATTTTTTTCAGTGTTTAAAAAGAAATTAGCACTCATTTGATTAAAAAAGTAAACAAACGTTATATTGGAAGAAAGGTAAATTTCTGTTTCAGAGGAAGCAGCACCTTCTCATTTTGCATAATCTCTTCTGTCTGTTAGAAGAAGTCTTTAGCTCAGTGAATAAAATTAATATGCATTTATAAAGTAACATACTTTTACAGTGTCACTTTTCTTGGCAGAAAAACTATATAGCAGAGAATGTGCCCTCATGTTAAAAAAGTACAAGACAAGCAGCTGTTTAATTATCAGCAAGTGGGATAGTGGAGTATTTTACTTTGAGCAAGGAAGAACTACGACACAGAAGAGAAACAGTCCAGATGTTATCTCAGAGCATGGGGAAGAATCTTATTAATCTTGCCTGCCATACCAAAGGGTGAGAGCATTTTTCTCTGTTAAAACTTGTGTAGCCTTCGTGAGCTACTCTGAGCAATGCATGTAAAATCTCCTGTTTCACAGTGGCAAATATTTCAATAAATCTCTGTGAACTAGGAGCACAGCACACTAGCAATAGAAACCTATCTTGGATTAATAAGAAGTGGTTTTGTTTATAGTTACTTTCATGCTGAGCCATTTCCCCTTTAAGTAGAAAATTGTAACAATTTGAAGCAGACAGGACCCACAGAATGTGTCTAAAGCTCAGGTGTCTTGATGTCTTGTGTTTGGTGTCCTCTATGACCTTCAAGAAGATAATATTTTCAGGACAACTTTTTTTGTGTGTTGCGTTATTAACTCTACAACTGCTCTCTACTGCTCTCTAAAACCACTCTCAACCCTACTAAAATAGTTTTTCAAAGCTTATTTAGCTATCATGGTGCTTCTTGTGTCCTCAAACAATTTAGAAGATGTCACTGCTACTAAGTAACTGTTTTCAGGATGTAACTACATTCTGCTCAGAAATATCAGATGCAAGGTATATTAGTAACAAGATTTGGGTTTAATTATTTTGTTCTAATGGAAAGCTATTGATGACTTTGGCTTGGATTCAGAGCTTGTGTGCACCCCACAGGTTGCTGTGTTGCCTCGCCTGAGCCAGCAGCCCCAGACTTCCCAGCATTGTCTTTCCTCTGGAAAGGCTTTGTGTTACAGTGAAAGGATAAAAAGCTGCTCTGAGGACTTTTCTAAGTGCGTAGCTAAAGAGAAACAGTCTTAGTTTCATCCCAACTAAATATCAAATTTGAGGCTGGTTTTGTGGAAAATAAACAGTCCTGTTATTAAGATATTTAAAGACATGCTTTGCCGATTTAACCAGTTCATGTTCTCTGCTAAAAGAAAAATACTTATTTGTAAAATGACACTTCTGTATCTCCAACATCATTATGAATAAAATTTATGTACTTCCTTTTCAGGTAAGTAGAAATCATGGCTTGATAATTACTTAAAGAGGAAAAAGGAGAATTAGGTGAAAGTATCATGGTCTGCTTGTTTTAAGTCTGCAGATTTGTTTAGGGGCTAAACCTTTATGTAAATAATTTTTTGGTGCCCTAAGGGGACATGTATGTCTTGAGGTCATTCCTCCTTGAGAAGAATATGTACACTCAGACTATCCAAGAGTTAAGGCAACAGGATGTTAGCTTCTGCACCTGTTGTACTGTAAGAAGTCTGAAGGCTTTGTCTGTGAAGGGTGATTACAGTTCCTTTGGGAAGTAAAAATCCCCACTCTTCAGCAGAATATATGATTAGGATATCATGAAACATTGCCTTGGATTATAACCAGTCTGATTGCTGAGCCTGAAAATCTGGTCCTTTAAACTGCCTGCTTTTTGAATATACCTCTCTTTCAGGATTTGGGATTACAGCAAATGATTTCTAAGAGCAGAGGTGCAAGAAGCAGATTGAAAGCAGTCCTTACGCTTCAAGATATTCCATTGTGGCTGGCCAAGATGGCATAAGCTTGAGTGTAAGTGCTGAGGGCAGAATGAAAAGTTTCTGCTTATAAGGAAGTAAAAAACGCTGGACATTCCTTGAGTATCTTGAGGAGAGCCACGGGTGAGAGTGCTTAAAAGGGTGTAATGCTCAGGAAAGATACTCAGTTGCACAGAGAAACTATGTATCCTTGTTTTCCTTTGTTTGACCACTTTTTGTGCATTTCAGCTTTTTCGTGGACTTTAGTGACAAAATCAGTGTTGACTTAGGATAGCTTAGGCTTTGCTGAACCTAGGAGGACTCATTCTACCCAACAACAAAGATGAAAACGTTACTTAAGGCAGAGCTTGGTAAATTTATGAATGGAATTGGGGGATGAGATTGCTGGAAATGGAACCAACTAGTTTGAGTCCTTGGATGTCCAGCTAAAAATACCCCTTTCACATGTAGGAAATAAGTACAAAGATATGCAAAAGATACTTTTTGTATCAATGTGGAATATTTGTATTTTTCCTGTTGTATCTTCCCTTTTTATATCAATGTATTTATCTGGCAGTAATAACTTCGAAAGAGGAAGCATTTTTCTTGGGTTTTACACTTAAAAGTACAAAAAACCTCAGGTATATGCATCAACTCTTCTTCCTATAGCTACATTTCAGTCACTCATGAAATCTATCCTTAAAAATGGGGTTTTAGTCCTGAGATAGATCTCTCTCAAAAAAAGATAAATCTCTATAAACTAAAAGGATTTAATAGTCAGTTCTTTTTAAACATTTGCCAGTTTACTTTGTTTTGAGGTAGTGCACAAATACTGCACCTTTTCATTCAATAGGTCTTATATTCAAACATACTAACAGATTTCTGTGTTTAATGAGAAATTTTGAACTTTTCTTGCCATGAGATAGCCTGCAGCTGTTACGTTTTCTTCTCAGCTTAATATTTCCTCACGTGGTTTTTATTTTTTACTTTACAATATTTATTCTCTTTGAAATAAATGCTTTCTTTAGTTGCATTTTAGTCTGCTGTCTCACATGAATTATGCCGTTTTCAGTAATGTGAATTTCAGCCTGAATTGGAAAGAGGAAATTCACCAGCCTTTTTGTATGTTTTCCCTGTGATATAATGCCTTTTGTGAGAGGTATTGGTAAGAAGCTGAGATGCAGAAAACTGTGAAATACATGAAAATCCTAAAACCATGATATAAAAAATTGAATATCTAAGTGTATAAAGCTCACACAGCATATCATCCTACTACATATTTAACAGTTCTTCCTGAGCAGTAGGCAGCCAGTGTTGTAAAGTTCATGAAAATTTAATTCTATGAGATGAAAAGTAACCATGTAGCAAACATCTAAGACTTAGTTTTTTTATTTTGTTTATTGCCTTTATTTGTGTGTGTTTTGTTTTCTTATGGCTAAATCAGCATTTCATCTCCCCAAAACCTTCTAAAATTATTCCCATCAACTTCATAATACTCATTGCTGAGGGCAGACCTCATCAGTTGGAGGTTCCCTTTTGTGAAGATGTGAGCTAAGCAGCAGAGCATGACGGTTTCTTTAGTCTCAGCGAAGTTTATGAAGAATTAAAAAAAGGTAGTTCTGAAATTATGATGCTGAATTTCAAGATGAAAATACAGTTTAAATGCTTTTTTACACTGAGAACTGTAATGTTCTGTAACCTCCTGAACAGAGGGCAGAAGGAGAAACTTGGGATGTTGTCAAATGGGCTTTTTGAGAGCAGCTAGCTGAAGAGGAGTGAGCCATCCTGTATGAGATGTTTGTCCTAGTTCTAGTAGTCAGACTGTTGTAGTTCTGCTAGAGTAAAGATAGAAGAGAAACATGATTTACAGGTAGAAGTTATATATTTTCTTAGCTCAGAAGGCATAGAGAGAAGAAACAGGAAGGGCTTTGGCTGTGTAAGCCCCTGTTCAGAGGAGAAATAGTAAAACCAGAGATAGTAGGTTGATAACAATTGCTGTGAATTAAATGATACAGATCATCCAGACAACTTGGAGAAAAGAAGTCTTTTGACCTGTGGTGCAAAGCATGCTGTTGTGATGGATCATGTTGTTTGTTCTGAAGGAGGCAAGCCTTAGGCTGGTAAAAACTGCTGACATACAGATTTTCATTCAAGTCTAAAGGTGTGTTAGGTGGAATGCCTGATCATTTTGGCTGGGAAATTACTTTGTCACTATGCTAGAATTACTTTTACTACTTGTTGACAGACATATGTTCAAATTATTGTAATGCAGTTTTAAAATACTGTTTTATGTCTTTTTTTTTCTCACCAAGGACTCTTGATTCTGTTGCACTCTGGCCTCACATTTTTAAAAAGTTTTTCTTTTCTCCCTTTGTCCCTCCCTCTCTGCCTTTCATCAATCTGCTTAGCTTGCATCTCAGTGTAATTTTTTGTTGTTAATTGAAGTTCTCTTTTCTGTGGCAAGATACCAGGAAAGTTAACTGAATGTGCCAGTACAAGTGCCCCAGGTGTCATACCACATGCATGGTATCTAGAACAGAAGTAAAGAAATGATCTGTATGCATTGTAGTTGGAGGCAGAGAAAAGGAAAGCCTTCAGCAGCTGCCAACATTTATTTAGTACAGATGCTGATACCAGGCAATTATTCTGCAGCTGTAGTTCTGAGATGGCCAGGAGATCTTCTGTAAGGGGCCAGCAACTAAATAACTATCTTTAAAGCTGATAAGCAAGTTCTATAATGGTCCCTTGGAGCAGAACACATGCAGTAGACAGCCAAGAGCACCTGAGAAAGTCATGGCTGCGGAAAGGGGCAGAAATCAATGGTAGAGGTTATTTATACCAGCTGAAGATTTGTCATCAGTTGGTGTTTTATTTCTATAAATCGTAAAATGTACAATAGGATTCTAAGTGTGTTATCCCTGTAAATCATAAGAAAGAAGTAAGCCAAAACACATAGAAAATACATACAAATCCATAGCTCCTCGTTTGGAACTGAAGATTTGAAACTATTTACTACATGCTTAAGAAAGCTCAGGATAGGTTGAGACTTTTGTGTAATAAAATGTATATGTTTACACATACAGCAGTTGGATAAGAGAAGGTTTTGTGACAGCCTGTTAAAGAGATAATGTATTATTGAACTGTATTTGGATCATGGACCTCACTGAGCCTGAATTTCTTCAAATTCACAGTCTAAAAAGAGGGCTTTACAAATGGGCATGGGCTTGCCTCGGATGAAGGCAGATCTATCAAGAGGGGTGAGCATTGCAATTAGAAATGTATGAAGTTAGTACATACTTCTATTTGAACCCTTCCTTTTTTTTTCCTTCCCTCTCCTCTCCTGTGTGTGTGCCCACCTTTCATACACAGGTGATTGTGAGCAGTAAATGCTGTGCCATAGCATTGCAAGATAAGCTGGAGCTCCTTGAGTCCTTCTGTTTTTCAAGTCCTGATTGCTTTTCTATTTGCACATAAGCTTGAAACTATTGCAAATCTTCAAAGCCTTGAGGCTTTTTCCTTGGCATATGTTTATACCAGTAGACTACCACTGAGTATTACTTCATTACATTCATGCCCCCTAATCAACACTGACTCTGAAGGTAAAACAGATGGAATTTGCTTGCTTATGAATTATTCAAAATTATAGTTTATTAAGTTCCTGTATTTTAATGGACAAATGAGCTAACGGCTGTGTGGGTGGGCTGGGTACTACACAGTGTGTAGCTGTGTAGATGGACTGCAATTGCTTCAATTCGCTAACTGTGCTTTCAAGTACACCTGTCCTTCATTGTGGTTTTCAGCTGGAAAATCTACCATCTGGAATCAGACCAGGTTTTGAACAAAAAAAAAATTAATGGCTATAAATGTAGGTCAAAACACTTTTTTCTCTGCTGAAAGAAAGCACTTTTTTATGGAACTTGATAACAGGAACAACTGTTTGTTTAGAAATATAAGGATAATTAGAAAGTAGTGTTTCATATTGCATGCTAATGGATGATGAAAGAAAATGAGAGAAATACATGAAGTTTATTGGCACCATTTTAAATTTTGCAGATTGCATTTAGTCAGAACCCATTTTGGCTTTAAATGGCAGTTTGTTGAAATTCCATTTTTTATGTTCTGAGAGACAGAATATGAAGCTCCAGTGACTTTTTTGATTTAAGGGGAATGAACTGGAAAAGATAGGAGGCAGCAGATGACAGGTGTTTTATTTGGCTGTTGCCTAACTTTATTTACTTTACATACAGACAGGAGCTGTGTTTCTTTTTTATAGCTGGACAAAGTTTGATGCAAGATTCTTTTAAAAATCATCTTCCATTTTGTTTTTGAAAGATGCTGCACCAACTCAGTTTCATAGTATTAACTCAGAAGTACAAGAAACTTTATTACAGGGTATATGGTAGAGTAGAAATAGGTAATAATTAAGTTGGGAGAATTAATCTGTTAAATGGCTTTGATTTATGTGAAGACTTTGCAGCCATGTAGATGACTTATTGAAAAGAACCAATATGTAAAGAGAAACAGGAATAGAAAGTACTAGCAAATGTTTAGTGGCTAGTTTTATAGCTCCTCCTCTTCTTGGTGTAGGCGAGTCAAAAACTAAAAAAATGAGCCAAAGTATGCTTTTACAGACACTAGTGCCAGTCCATTGACCTCAGTGTAATTGCAGAGCTGTAGCAAATACTGAAATGTGTCTGCTAAGGGCAAGGGCAGATCCTCTTTCCTGCAGACATCAAAGATGATGTTAACAGTGGTAACTGTTATCACTAGGATGGAGGTTATTATGACCCAAGGATACTAGTTGCAAGGAAGAATTATTTATCTGTTTGTCATTCAGGTCTTAAAAAATGTTTTATGAAGTATGGAGAGGTAGGGTGAAAAACTTTGAAATGAAATGAGAATGCTTACAGGTTTTTTCCTTATGGGACTGATAAGCTATAAGAGAGGAAAAGTAAGAAGTAGCTTGTAGAAGACTGGTAAAACTGAGCCAGTCTGGTAGCTTCCAAAAATAGGAAAGAGATATCCTTCACCAACTCTCCAGTCACTACTTCATGGTGATTATTATTTCCTATTGCTATTTTTATGCAAGGGAGAGTGATACTAGGTGTTGATTTTGGTGATTTGAAAATATTCCCCCCCCTTCAAAAGGGGAGAGTTTGACTGCTGATACTGCATGATGCATAAATGATGAGCACTGATGACAGCTGCTCACTCATATTTGTCATCATTATGTAAACTGCCAGCTGTCAGAAATGGGCACTGTCCGAATGAAAAGCAGAACAGCTCAGCTGAATATCAACCAGTAGGCTGGGCTGAGCTTCAGCAGGGCAGGAAAGATCATCTGCTGATAGACTCAGCTTCTTCCTTTTGTGTTTGTTGTAGCAATTGGCTTTCAGACAAAATTGATGCACCTTGACTGGGCGATTTGCATACCTTGCTTCTGGTGCTGTGCTCCCAAATAAACATTCAGCAGTAAAGAGCTACGGTGATGATGTAAATTGTTTCAAACATTGCCACTGACCGTGGTGGCCTTTATAACATGTTCACTGTGAACGTCAGTGCTATATTTGGGAGAAAAGTTGAATGACTTGGTTATTGCTTTTCCAACAATATAGCTCTAAAATTCTGCAATGGATAGACGTGGAAATAAGTAATGAAAGCATTTTGTGGCCAGAATAGAAGGAAAAGAGTAATGACTAATCTGAAACAGGATGACAGAGCTGTTTTCTGCTTTGCAATATAGCATAGTTTGGAAACAAAATAGAATATTTTGGTCCAGTTATTAAGAGAGTATGTATGAGAAAATTCTAGCTAAATATATTTAAAAAATCCTAATTATAGTTACAAATTGTTGTACAGTCAGAATAAGTTAGCAGCTCTGGTGCCCATACACAAGAAGAGTTGGAAGGATGATCTGAGGAACGACAGATTTGTCAACCTGATGTTAGTGCCAGGGGAAGGTCATGGAGCAGATCATCTTGAATGCCATCACGCAGCTTGTGGAGGACAACCAGGGGATCAAGCCCAGCCAGCCTGGGTGTATGAAAGGCAGATCCTGCTTGACCAATCTGATTTCCTTCTATGAAAAAGTGACCCACTGAATGCATGAGGGAAATGTTGTGAATGTGGCCTGCCTGGACTTTAGTATAAACCCTTTGACAACATTTCCAGACAGCATTCTCCTGGAGAAAGCTGCTGCTCATGGCTTGGGCAGGTGCACTGTTCTCTGAGTGAAAAATTGGCTGGATGGCTGGGCCCAGAGACTGATGGTGGCTGGAGTTACATCCAGCTGGTGGCTGGTCACAAGTGGTGTTCCCCACAGCTCAGTACTGCGACCAGTCCTGTTTAATATCTGTATTGATGATCTGGGTGAGGGGATCAAGTGCACGCTCAGAAAGTTCTCAGATGACACTAAATTGTGTAGGAGTGTTGATCTGCAGAGGGGTCTGGACAGGCTGAATCAATGGGCTGAGACAATTGCATGAGGCTTGAGCAGAAGTGCTGGGTTTGGCACTTGAGTCACAGTAGCCCCGGGCAACAGCACAACAGGCCTGGGGCAGAATGGCTGGAAACGAGCCCAGTGGACAAGGACCTGGGGGTGCTGGTTGACAGCACTGAACATGAGCTAGCAGTGTACCCAGGTGGCCAGGAAGACTTTTAATCAGGAATAGTGTGGCCATTAGGACTAGGGACATAATTGTTCCCCTGTACTCTGTACTGGTGAGGCTGAACTTTGAATCCTGTGTCCAGTTTTGGGCCCCTTACTACAAGAAAGGCGTCAAGGTGCTGGAGTATGTCCAGAGAAGGGCAGCAAAGCTGATGTAGAGTCTGGAGCAAGAGTCTGATGAGGAGTGGCTCCAAGAGCAGGGATTGTTTAGCCTGGAGAAAAGGAGGCTTGCAGGAAATCTTATTTCTCTCTACAACTACCTGAAAAGAGGTTGTAGCCTGGTGGGGGTCAGCCCGTGCTCCCAAGTAGTGATTGATAGGACAAGAGAAAAGACCTCAAAGTTGTTCCAGGAGAGTTACAGAACGAATATTAGGAAAAATTTCTCCACCAGAGGGTTGTCATGCCTTGGAAGCAGGTGCCCAAGGAAGTGGTTGAATCAGCATCACTGGAGGTATTTAAAAGACATGTACATGTGGCACTTGTTTAGTGGTGAGCTCAGCACTGTTGGGTAATGGTTGAACTTGATGACCCTAGAGGTCTTTTCCAACCTAAATAATTCCATGATTCTCTGCTCTTTGCTGTTCAGGTGCTTTTTTTGCAGGTTTATCTCCTTATTTTTATGTTACAGCTAAGTTAGCAGTAGTCTAAAACCAGCAGGGTGATATTTCATATTGGCCAGTGTACAGTAATACTGTAACTGCTGGCTGAGACAGCTCCTACAGTGAAAGGATTTTTTTCTTTCACAGGCATTAGGTTGCTGCAATGTTCAGAATTTTCAGTCAAAACTATTTATTCACTGTGAGTTTTGATTAAAAAGATTGATACCTGCCTCAGTAGTGCTGCAGCACAGTGCTTAAATAGAGCAGGAGACAAGCAAAGGCTAAATTTTATGTACTTGGAAGATTTACCTGTCCATGTTGACAATGACACAATATGCACAATAAGATACATCATGCTCTTTATCGTAGGCCATTTAAACTGTGATTAATGCATTTAATAAAAAATCTAAATATTAATTTAAAATAACTATGCATATAAAAAAAGTTTATTGTGTGTAGATTTTCCCCAGGAGCAATAAATTAGCCAGTAAGAGGTTTTGTGCCATTTTGTGATGTTTATTAACTACTGTGCCACATGGTACTTTAGGAAGAAAACTCCTCTTTTTAATTTTATGAAGCAGTAGGAGAACCTTTATTTGAACAGTTTATGGCCACATGTCCTAGATGATGGGTGCAGGGTACAATAATTCTAATTTTTAATGAGTTTTTAGGCTTACTTCATCAACTACACGACACATTGGAATTAGAAATGTTTTTCATTCCAGTTTACTCACTTTCATTTCATCTTGATCTCACTTACCCAAGATAGCAGGTTTTATATTAAGGAGTTTGGAACCACACTGACACCAGTGCAGGGTCTGTGGAGTTGGGCCTCTGAAGCAGAACTCGATGAACGATTTGTTACGGAGCACACAATCAGGTAGGACCTGGTATCAACAGAGAGCACTTCCAGTCGGCACACTGTAGACAGTTCTGTACCACACATCAGCAAACAGATACAGATTTTTCCCCAAGCATTGGTTATGTTTTGCTGCCAGGCCTTTCTTCTGGTTCTTCTTGATCTACCTTGAAAAATCTGCTTTTTTCTCCATTTTTGCTTTTGCTAGGAGGCAAAAGACTACAAGTCAGCTATGTTTGCTTTTGCTGTATTTTTTGCAAACCTTTCTTACTGCTTTCCAAACCCAAGGAGTCAGCTTCAGGGATCAAGACTACCTGTATTCTTCTGTTAGTGACTCAACTTCGACACTGAACGATCCGCACAATCTTAATGGGTGTGATACATTTTTAAGTAGTCTCTGGCTATTGTGTCTGTACTGTAATGCCTATGCTTTGAAGTCTTGTTAGTCATGCTAGCTTGGGGCTTAAGTTCATGCTCAGCCTCAAATTCAGTATTGTCTTTGCTTATTCAGTTTGTTTAAAGGAACATGACCCTCTAATCTTGTCATGAGAAAAGAGCCAAACTCCTAGTGATTTTCGCTGGTTGGTGCTGGATTAATGGAGAACCTTCAATCAAAATGTGCACAATGATTTTTGTCAATCATCATTTTTAAGATTTCCATAAAGTGTCTGGAGTATTTCTAGCCTGTTCAAAGTCTTTTTCACTTGCTGTTTGCAAGGGATTTAGGATAAAAAGGTGGAAGAAACATCTGAATTAGGTGTGTGAGCCATTCTGCTAATGTAGTTAGCTGTCCTTATGTGCCAGATATGCAAGTACCTTCCTTCCAAGTGATTTTGCCACATCTATAGTTAGGAAAAATTGATATTTCCAGTACTTCTGTAGTACATAAAACAAACTTGTAGTGTTCTGTTTCAGCTGTTACAGTGGAGTAGCTGCTTCTTTTGTGTTGAGTTTGTTTTGTTGTTACTCTTTTCCCTCTTAATTTTTACCTGGGAAATGATTGATAGGATTTGTTATGTCTTTTTGTAACATGACACATTTGGTCTGATCTTAAGAAATTTTTTAGTCATGCATAAGCAGAAGGAAAAATGGGAAAGTGTTTTGTGTAAATGAACACACTGTAATTACAGCTGTGACAGACATTTTCTCCCTTCAACTATGCATACCATGTTGAAAATAATGTTGTGATAATTTATCATATTTATACTCTTTAATGTACGGTTTTTGGAGAGAATTTCTACTTCTGAGAGTAAAAATAGAGTATTTCTCTGTATGTTCAAACTTCTGTGAACTTTTGTAGAAAGTATCTTGGAAACAGACTTTAAATTTCTATTTTGTTTCAAACTCCACATATACTGTTACCATGGATGTTCCTATATGGTGGAATTCTGTCTTCTGTCAAAAGACAGAAAATTTAAGTTTGGGTTTCAGCATCAATACATATAATATTCTCTAATGATTAGTGATTTATTTTTGCCTGAGTAGATGTGGAAAGGGAACAAACAAAGAAAAAAACCCAAATGAATACAATTTACTAGTTCTTGCATTGCACCTGTTGGGACCTTTCAGATTTGGGAATTTGCAGAGGGAATGAAAAAAAAAATGTAAGCACTAGCATACATGCTCTCATTTACTTTATCTCAGCCATAATATGTACTATTGAGCTGGAAAAGTAACGAGATCAGACTTTTTTGACTTGGAAAGAAGAGTTGCTGTCTTCTGTCTTTGCTGTGCAATTCAGTTCCAGTAAGTCAATAAGATTTCAATTCTCATTCTCACAGCTTCTCCATCCCTCTCTTAAAAGTAGCAGTATATATTTTTTCAATTAGGAAAAAATACAGAGCAGACATAATATAGAACTGAAGACTGACTCAGTCGTGTTCCATAATTAGCTCTTCCCCTTTTCTGGTCAACAGTACCTTACTTTTTTTCCAGTGTTTTCTTATTGCAGCATTTTTGGCTGCCTTCGTTTCACTTACCAGCAAAGACTGTAGCTTTTCAGAGCATAAAGAATCATTTCAGCTTCTCTGAACACAGTTAAAACCAAAGAAACACATGGCTGTAACCTGCAGTTAGTCTCTTATTTTTTCATTGCAAATCCATTTTTTTCAGTTGCTTATATTTTTGTCAAAATCACTCCCTACCAGTACGTACTAAACTAATTTTCCCCTTCACAGAAGGGGAATTTTATCAAGCAGATTAATTTCTGTAGCAGAGAGGAACTGTATTTTAAGAGGTCTATGTTTGCATGAGGGGCAAATTACATGCTTGAAATATGATAAATTTCTTGTATGTACAAAAATTCAGTTTTAAAGATGCAAATATAAATATTTGAGGAATCCAGATTTTTTTAAAAGAAGTGTGAATTTTGTGATAGTATGTAAGATGTTGCTATTTTTAGACAGGAAGAGTTATGAATACTATTTTCAGTTTCCTTTGTTGGTGTAGGGTCAGGGTTTCCAACTATGGGAAGCATATAAATAGTGATATGAAACCTTCTTCAAAGTGGCTTGTGAAAGCCGCCTAAGCAGATAAGTAATATCTCATATTAAGTTTGAAAACCTTTGATACAAGCTGCTTAGGCTAAACTCAGATCCTTTCAGGTGAGGGGAAGGGTGACTTTCTGCCATCTCCTGAATCCATACAGAGTTTAACTATGAGTTTTGACTGTGAAAATTCATGGTATATTGTCAGATAGTAGAGGTAAAGTAGGGAAACAACCTTTTCTTCCCTAAAGCAAGCTTATCTTGTTTTAAATACATTTTTGTTAGTAGCAGGAAAAATGACAAAACAACTACCACAAAATACTACACAGCTTAAGATATCAACTGTGAAGAACACTTTCCTAAAAAAAAAAAAAAGCTGTTCTGCTTCAGCTTTAATCCTCTCTTGTGAGAATATTTTTACAATGATTTTTAAGGAGAGCCTCCCTAGATACAGGTGCTGAGCTGAAGAGGAAGACTTAGCACATAGCTGACTAGCAACTCTTAATAAGCTCAGATTAGTGAAAGGGTACACTCTTGTCATCATCTTCATCTGTAAGATGAAATTTGTTGGACCTTCACAAGTTGTTCTATAAAGCCCCATGCATAGCAGCAGATAACTTATTTTCAGTTTTCAGTTCTGAGGATGCACTGAGATCTGTAAGATTGTTCAGAGATAACTATTAATAGTGCTATCCACGAGAAAGGTCTGCGATGCTTTAAAGGGATGCACAAAGCCTAGAGGGATGCTCAGAGTTACTTCCATGTGTGATTGCAGAAGCAAGTCATGAGGCTTGTGCACTTCAAAAGTCAGGGCATGCAAAAGTTCAAGCAGCCCACGCAGATTCTCCTTCCCACTTTTGCTTGCTCATTACAGTGCATATAATTGCTCAATCAGTTTCATTTCTTTCTAGCATCTCCTTTAGCAGTTAAGAGATTTGATGATTTGAGTGTAGTTTTAAATAATGTTTCTTGGTATTGAGTTTTTTCGCCAAGTAAAAATGCAGGCTTTCTGATTCATTGTTGCTGCTTTGCTTTTATAATCCCTGTCTTCCTTGACAGTGGCCTGGTCTGTGCTGTTTACCCCAGAAAGCTTCTGTTCTCAGATGCCTGTATAAGTACACCATGTACTGGTGTTTTGGTCTATGAGTAGCATTTTTATATGTTGCGGTAACTGAAAGAAAGATTACACATGAACAGCACCCTGTCTGCCAATATGTAAATCTAATCTATGAAAAATATTTTATTTCCATACAGAAGAGAAACATATTTCTTTAAAAAAAAATAAGAATAATTTGTAGGTGGAGTCTTAACTCCACGTGTCACGATCCTCCAGCCTAACAAAATTACTCTAGAATGATACAGGGACATACGGATTTAAACTTGACATAGTTTAAACGCTCTCTGGACCATATAAAGTGAGGTGAAAATGTACTAAGCAGCACTGTTACAGATTTAATGAAAAAACCAGCAAACACAACAATAGTCGTGATGATGACTACTACTACTACTAGTAATATTGCTTCTGTGTTTTCAGTGAGAACACCCAAACTCATTGAATACACAGACCAACCTTTGCCTTTGGTTTTAGTTGTGCCAGGCCAAATGTGGAAGTGTTTTGGATTTGAAGACTGAAGTCTCTTCTCTAGCAAAATAAAATTAAGCCATTCTTAAATGTGACCTCTAAAACCAAAAAAAGATTGTACTGCACTGTCTTTATCCATATAGAGTCAAGTAGTTCAATGTAATGGCTTTAAATAAGTGCTTTTTGACATTTACATTTCTTGCAGACTCCTTTACATAAAGTTGAAGGCAATAAACTGGTTAGCAGTATTACTGTAAAGGCTTTTTATGATAAAATAGTCTAAATAAATTTATATTGATTGATTAAACTTTAGACATAAGTGGTAGGGGAAATTTGATAGATTTGACATGTAGTGATTACCTCCATTGCTGGCTATTGCTGATTAACCAGTCAGTAAAAACATACATTTATGTAAAATCTGCGAAGACAAGCTATGTACCTTAATTTATGTTCATAAACTATTCTTTTCCCATGCACACTGAACCAATTCACTTCCAGTGCCCCTATCACTGAATTGTCAGGTTTTGATGAGGCTACTGCACTTCAGGCTCATTTCTTTTCATTACATAGTTATGTTGGTTTTTACTTCTGTCTCCCCAAACTGAGAAATGCTAAAGCTAGTGGTGAACTGGTATAATAATGGTGAAGGAGAGATAAGGCAGAACACTTTGAAAATGCTGGTATTTATATTTATGAAAAAATATTTTGGAGGAAAAAAGAAAGGGCTCATAAGTAAGAGAAAGAAAAAAGTCAGGCATGGTCTCTATTTACATGTCTTTGTTTCCATGTCAGTAAAATGGCAGGATAGAGGTGTGCAGAAAAACTCATTTAAATCAAGGCTGCAGAATTTTTATAGACCTGTGGATGTGTCACATGAAAACAACTGCAACTTATTTCAGTATGAGAATTTACCTTACTTAAATTAACTTGATTGCCATGCTACTTAATTTTTCACCATAAAACATGCTATTAAGTAGCTCATTTTTTACAAGTTATAACTTTTACACAAACTTGAAATCAATTTTATTTTTATGTCATACAATAGGAACCACTTTGAAATTCTCTATTTAGTTTATTCCAACTCAGATTTTTGAATTTCTACTAGCAATGTGCAACAGCAGTAATTTTCAGGCATAATCTAAAAAACTGACATTATTACAGATTTTCAAATAATGCAGAATTTGGAAATCCTGATTACTTGAACTCAAAAAGCTCATTTAGAAACCTCTGAGTTAACTAACTTTCACTGATTTTCGAGGGATAGTCTGTCCTTCCTGTCCATCAAATCTATTTGATTTTGGAAATGCTTTTGGAGTTCTCTAGAGATCCTGTTGTTTGGGGAAATAGACAACTGAAGTTCTTTGGCAGTTCTTTGATTTAGATGATTGAAAGAAGGTGTTTGGCTTTGAAATTTGAATCCAGTTTTGTTTCACATTAGAGTGGAAGAGGAAAAGTAAATATTCTTCAACACAACTGTCTTCAATTCATCATTTTTTGTACTGAAAAGCAGCTTCATATTTTATAATATCCATCTCATTAACACTGAGCATGCCGTTGGTTTTCATTTACTCTGGATTATAACATTTATTATCCCACGGTGAAATATTTAAGAGCCAGTCTGTGCAAATGTAACAAACAGCTAAAAATAAGTGAATAATGAATTAATGAGATGCATGTTACTAACTAAAGTGTCTCTAAGGATTTATTGCCTTAGTGAAAAGAAAATTAAATATTATGTGTATGCTTCTGGTGGAAAATCAGCCATCAGGAAGATACTGTCTGCCATGAGTAACCTCTCTGGGAACAAATACAGAGCAGAAAAATCTGAAACCAAATTAGATCTTCATCTTGGAAAAAATACTGAAGATATTAGGATTAACCTTTTTCTAATTAAACCATAAGCTTTTACTGAGTTAGATAAACACTGTGTGTTTGAAATTTTTATCCCTAACATATTATTGTAGTTACTAATTTTGCTGTGCTAAGAAATATGGGTATGTAAAGCAGGTGAAAGGAGGAAGTTATATGAGATCCAGAGAGCAAACTCTTGTAACATTTCCAGTTTGCAAGAACTCAAGAGACTTGATTCCAAAGTGTTACGTAAGAGACAGGGATGAGCAGTCTTTCAAAGTGCCAGCATTCTGAATTCAATAGCCCTGGGCAGATTTCAAAAACAAGTACTAACCAAGTTTCTTCCACCTTTTGTCCACTGTACTTGGCACTGATGAGGTTCAGTTTTAGGTCCCCCACTACAAGAAAGACATGGATGTACTGGAACATGTCCAGAGAAAGGAAACAGATCTGATAGGGAGTGGCTGGGGGAGCTGGGGTTGTTTAGTGTGGAGAAAAGGATGTTCAGGGAAGACCTTGCTGCTTTCTACAACTACCTGAAAGGAGGTTGAAGGCAGGAGAGAGTCAGTCTCCTCTCAGGCAACAAGTGATAGAACTAGAGGAAATAGCCTCGAGTTATACCAGGGGAGGTTTAGTTACACTCACAAGATGTGTAGCAGTGGCACTTGAGGACATGGCTTAGTGGTAGACTTGTCGGTACTGGGTTAATGGTAGGTCTTGATGATCTTAAAAGTCTTTTCCAACCTAAATCATAGAATCATAGAATCGATTGGGTTGGAAAAGACCTCCGAGATCATCAAGTCCAACCCTTGGTCCAACTCCAGTTGGTTTACCAGATCATGGCACTCAGTGCCGCGTCCAATCTCAGTTTAAAAATCTCCAGGGATGGTGAATCCACCACCTCTCTGGGCAGCCCATTCCAATGCCTGATGACTCTCTCTGGAAAGAAGTTTTTTCTGATATCCAACTTAAATTTCCCCTGGCAGAGCTTAAGCCCGTGCCCCCTTGTCCTATTGTTGAGTGCCTGGGAAATGATTCTATGATTCCGTATTTGACCTTTATATGAAAAATTATGCCTCCCTCATGTCTGGCTGTAACTTTGAATGAGTTTTAGGTTATATGGTTCACATCCCTTAGAATGTGTAGAATAGAAGTGGTTATACAGGCCATACCCCTTACAATGTATAGAGTAGAAATGAATCAGTACAGTTAATTGTCACAGCTTCATGATGATAATCAGGGTGAATGTGCCAGTATTTTTTTTTAGTTCGAGAAAAGAAACTGTGATTTTGAGTATTAGATCCCTGTTGAGCCATGAATCTCAGTCCTTCAGACATCTGTAGTTTACTATGTCTCCACATTGTCAGTGCGTAAAGGAAGAATTGATCAAGTGTATCTGATGCTTTTCCCTAGCTATTTGTTTTATTAACATCTTACATGCTTTGCTTGTTGGATCTCAACAGTTTTTGCATTGCAATTTCAAAAGCTTTATCAGTGTCCCGGCCAAATAAGAGTAATTGCTTCACAGAGGCAAAAAGCTGTCTTATGAGGGCTAAGTTGCTCACTCCAATGAAGTCAGAATTGAGTAAATAGTCACAGTAAAAGTAAGATTGTAGTTTATGCAGCTTACAATGAAATATTGCGTATTTATTACCCATTCCTTTAGCTCTTAGAGGTGTGGACATTTGTTGCATTTGTGTAAAAATTAGTTGAAATTAATGATTTACTTTCTTACATTTTTAAAGCTAAGTGCACAAAAGAAGGAGATGTCTTAAATAAAATTTAGATGTGAAAAAAATCAATTCTCAGACTCTAGCTTTAAAAATGTTTATTTCTGTCCTGTTTAGCAGTGACTTGAAACTCATGGATATTTTGGAAAAGACTCATAACAAGTGAACTTCAAGTGGCTTTTCAAAATGGGAATTTGAAAAGCTATATTTCCTGGGAGAAAAATGAGTATTATTTGCATGTAGTTTCTGTCTTCACATAAAGGTCTTTTTCTGACTAGAACAATTTTGATTAGTTCGTAATACGTGGTTTCTTACACCAATTTTCTTTTGAAAGCAATGACTTAAG
Organism: Sakesphorus luctuosus; assembly: GCA_013396695.1. Taxonomy (NCBI): domain Eukaryota; kingdom Metazoa; phylum Chordata; class Aves; order Passeriformes; family Thamnophilidae; genus Sakesphorus; species Sakesphorus luctuosus. Next base: position 787,407 of record VWZD01001856.1, read on the forward strand.
TGGAAAATCATGCAAGTTAAAATGCTTTGTAGGGACCCTGTCCTTAAAAATGGTAGTGTTAAACTGTAGGTGAAACCACAATGATTTTATGTTGTGCTATGTAAAACTTTAGAATATTCAGGCAGAAAGATTTGAAACACCATATGTACCATCTAGTATGAATATGTATGGAAAAAAGATAATCTAAACTCATAGGCAGTTGCCTGTAGTCACATTTTTTGATGTATCTCTAGAGAAATGAAAAAAAATTTATCGGGGAAGATTTTCAGCTTTCTCCTAAAGTTTTCCTCCCCTATTATTTAAACAAAAAAAATTAAGAGACATCTATGGGAAATAGAATGAAAGAATTTTTTCATGAATGGGAGTTGGGATTATTCTTGGCAATTTATGTCAGGCTTGTAAAACATCTTTTGCCTACTCATCCAAAACTATAGTAACAAGTTCACACTGAGCTTGAAAGACAGCTGGACTTCAATTATTTTTCTTCCTTTTTGTTCCCATTGGATTGAACAACACATGATACTATGTTATTACCTGTGCAGTAAGATCCAGTGATTTCACCAAGTTTCTCTAGCTTCATGGGGAAATGAGATTTGTCTGGATTTTTGAAGTTCCAGCAACTTGGTTTCTAAGGGGAGTTCCCTACTCTTCTGGATACTCCAGGGTGAAGATTGATCTTCAGAAACAAACTGAATGGTTTATGGTACCTCTGAAACCCATGAAACCTTTCAGAACTTCCCTTAGAAAATTCTCTCTCATACTGAATAGAGTTCCAGTGTAGTCCCAGACAGGATGTGATTTAGTTGTACTTGGCCACTAGGATAAGCATGAAAAGGCTTAGTTATTAGAGACTGTACTTGAGTTGAAAACAATGCTAAATCAGGTAGATGAAAGTCTGAAGAACTTCCTGATTTTAGTTATGCTTCTCAGAAACCAAAATATACTGGCTTTTCTCCTTTAGACCTTCTGATATTTCGTGTTCTACCCTCATTGCAACTTCCAGGAGCTGTCCCTGAAGCTCAACACTTGTTTATTTGGCAGAGGCAGGTATGTTCATAGAAGTGTCACATGAATAAATATCGTGTAAATCTCTTTGTGATAGTGGTAATGTGATGATGATGTTGCACATACACACAGATCAGAAACATAATTAAGAAAAGAAATTTCTCCTGTAGATTTTTAACTCCTATTTTCTCATTTTTCATGGCTCATGGTTGGGGACCATGCACGAGTTGTTCCTGCAATGGTATAAATTGTCCAGTGTTGTGCGTGCAGGTCACTGATATATGTTATTCTTCATACTGTTGAAATACCAATCCTAACCAGCAATACGTAACTGACAGGGTAGTACAGATTTAGAATAACTCAAGATGGAAACGGTCAATGACTAAACCATTCTCTTTGCCTGACCTAATCCATCTAAACATTATTTGTCTGTATTTAGCTAGTGTCTACACTCTCACCACATTTGGAAAAGAATTTCCATTGGATAAGACAGATCTGTCTCTTGAGATACCCAAATCTCTCCATATGTTTTAGAAGAGTAATTTTACTATTGGTTCCTTATCTAGCATTAATCTTCTAGAATGTTGCTTTCTTGAAGGCATCCATAGTTAAAGATTATGTTTGGTGAAAGTATTTGGGTTTCCCTAAAGTACTGGTTTTTCCCCCTGTATTATGTGCAACAGATATATATTCAAACAATCAAGGGTATACATTAGCCCTACCAGGCTTTATACTATGAAAAGTACAGCCTTTAAAATCTGCTTTCCTACTTTTGTTCTGATTTGAGCTCAGCTGTTGTACTTTAGACTCTTTGACTCCAATCCATTCTGTCCCCCGTGCACCCCTAACTGCAGAGCTATCCAGGCTAGAAGGTGAGTTGCTCAGGTGTGTGAATGACTCCTTAGCTGGAAGAACTTGACTTGTTTTTCCATCTGAGGTGCAGACCCTGTTCATTGAAAGTGAAGCCTATTTGCAGCAATTAGGCTGTTCTCTATTGCTGCTCAGCTGCCTGTTCTCCACAGTGGTTACCTGCTAGATCCTTAGCTACCTGCTAGTTATTCCAGCTTCTGCTAAAGGTCTTTTCAGGCATTTCCCTTCATCTTTGTTTTAACACTATTTGTTTTCTGCCTCTTCTTCTCTTGTAACTGCATTGTTTATGTAAAGTACAACATTACTAACTTTTTACATTCATGGCTGCTCCTAAGGTGGTAGCACTGCTGCACTTCTGGGTGCTGGAAAAAAGCTACCAAAATCCTTGATTTGCTTTTTTGTTTTGTTGATTAGTTTTTGTTTTGTTTGTTTGTTTTGTTTTTAGTAACTTTCAGCAGGTTTACTTTTTTATTTTCTTGATGGGAAACTTTTAAAATATAAGTACATTAGGATTCTACAGAGCTGAAATTGCTACTGCAAAGGAAAAAAAAAGTGGAGCTGCATGATGGGAATACAATAATTAAAACTGGGGGCAAGATGTAAACCATTCTTCCGATAGTATGTAAATCATTTTACCTGGGTATGTGCCTCGGGCTACATTGGATGCCTCGGGCTATGCTGAGACTGGAGAATTTCTGCCTGAAGAGATCCTGGATCTACAAGATCTTCCTAGGACTTCAAGCTTTGCATGCCTTGTTTTCCTTCTTGGGGAAACCTTCTGGAGCAGGAAAGAGGGAGAACTGTTTTGTATCTGGGTCTTGACCACAGTATGGTTTGAGGACAAGCTGAAAAAAATCCTGGACCCATGAGCTCAGAATAATTACCAGCTCCAAGTTCAGCCACATGATGTGGAGGAGCCTTTTATGCAGATGGAAGGAGTTCTTTAAAACACTATCAGGCCTTTAAACTGAACTAGATTATTTTTTTCTTTGGAAAAAAGTTTTAATTAGGTTTTACTTTTAAGAAACTTTTCTGATATTTAGCTGAACTTCAGTCTGCTGTGACAGGGGACAATTGAGTGCTCTATTGAAGTCCCCTAAGCAAATGTTAATTGTCTACACTGTGTAAGGACAGTAAGTGCTGGAGGAGAGATGCTGTCTGCAGCCGTTGTGGTAAATAACCAAAGATTGACTAGCAGTAAGGGAAGGTAACGCTTGGCTAAAGTTAGACTCAAAGTGAGATGTTGCTTGAAAATTTGAGCTTAAAGCAAAGACACATCATGATTGGGGATTTCTGCTAGCTAGAAAATCTTTCTAATAAGAAAACAAGGACTGGCAGAGTAGTGCTACTTTTAGCAGGAATTCTGCTCCAAGGCTCAGTCTTGGGCTATACATGGAAGCTGTGACTTTCACTCTCTTCTGTAGATTTTATTTAATGAGCTGTAAAAGTTATGTGTGAATGACCATTTTAATGTTTCTGCAGCTGTCTGCCATGCCAAATATTTTGTTCACCTTCAGATAAGCCTATAGACTATGTAAATTCCACAACAGCTTTCACATCTAAGTATCTAAACATTGACAATGAATTGAAAAGACTTGTTAAAATGTATGAATGCAGGATTTATATTTTGCATGTCAGCTGCTTTTGTTCCTAAGAAAATGCTTTAAAGATGAATTTCTAGGAATTATTTCATTGAAGATTTATTAACATATTTGTCTGTCTCTTTGCAGGCTCATCCAGTCTCAGGCCTTTTAAAAAATCATTGTTGGTTTGGAGTGAAGTGTTAGTACAAAACCAAGTATTAGTCAACCTGAAAAGATACAGGAATTCATGCAGCAGAAATATATACAGTCAGTTTGGGAAAATTGTTCAATTGTTCAAATGTTCTACAACCCTTGAAAATGTCTGTTCTGACTCTGATCTTCCTGGTAGTAGTCCTTAGGAACATGTGGTTTCCATGGGCCCAACTATTCCTTGGTTAGGGAGAAAAATGACCAACAAAGTACACATAGTGTGAGTCATCTTAGTTGAGTTTAGTGACAGTGTTTTTACTCTAGGCAAAATACTGCAGCAATTAGCAAATAATTTCCTCCTCTGCCCCAGTATAAAATGTGCTGTGGAAAAAAATGGGACTATGAGCACTTTGATGTGTTAACACGAAGTCTTTTCTGTTTCTTTTTGAAATAGCCATGAGTCGTATCCCAGCAGAAACTAAGTTGAGTCTCTGAGCTCCTTTGTGTACTTTCCCTCTTCATGATGGCATAAAAAAAGTATAACTGACCTTCAGTTCTTTATTTGCAGACTAATAAATCAATGAAGAAACCATTCCATGCTTACCTATTGATTTTCAGTATTTTACCCTGAATTGTATTGCATGATGTCTGCCTGTGTTCCTGCCTGCGTTGGTTACGCTAAATGAATAAAATTAAAAGTTTCAGTATATTAATTCTTAAAACTAGTGCTTTATTAAAATGTCTTATTGATTTTTTTTCCTTTAAATTCACATCAATCAGGCTTCGAAATGAAAGCTATTTAGCTCATTGGCTTGGAAGAAGTTCAAGGTCAGCACTGAGCTTTCTGGCATGGGTCCAATGGCAAAATGAGAACTCACAGAATTCACAAAAAAGTGAAAGAACAAAAGTTGTAAGCTTAGCATAAAAATTGCACAAGAGCGTCTCTTAGCAACACAGTTCATAAAAATAAGAAAGCTGGTCTTAATATCAGCACCCAAAGTGCCTATCATTGAGATGTTGTGGCTGTATAGAGTAGTCCCAAGGGAGGATGAAAAGGCAAAATAGTTCCTGTCTTTATTACTTTGTGGGAGAATATCTGTGGAATTATCCTCCTTCTGGTGCTTGTCTGGTCCTGTCTGGAACACGGTAAGCCCCAGAAGGTCCATCTAATAAAAAATGAAATTCTAGTGTGTCCAAATTCTTTATAATCCATATAATCTTCAGTTCCTCCTAGAAGGTATGTTGCTTGGTGGTTCCTGGTATTGCATTTTCCTTTGAGGATACAGAGAAGAACCTCTGCAGCTGCTGATGTTAAACCACCCTGGACCTAGATGGTGCTTTGCCCTTTTCAGTATTTCTGCAGGTGTGAGATTATCTGTGAGTTTTTTCCTGGAACCGATTGAGTTTGTTTTTTTCATGTGTGCTTCTCTTGCACTTGTCTTTGTGAACCTTTCACAGTGGGCAAAAATTCCCACTTCTACCAGCTTTTCTCTGCAGAACTGAGGATGTCAAAGTTTACATGTTCCAGGTCCATTCTGCAATGGCAGAAGAAAATCTTCAGCATGGGCTGAGATGCTGTGCCTTTTAAGACTGCTTATTTCTCTCCACTAAAGGGAACCTAGATTTAGATACTTACGGTACGGGCATCTACATTTAATCATTAATGCCTGCCTAATGCTGCATATGCTAGTTGTCTTCTTTTTGGAAGCTCTAAGAATGAAGGAGAGAGTAAATCTTCCAGATTTACACTTGTGGTATCATTTGATTGGTGAGGTCTAAGATTGAAAAGGAGGAAACTGGTTGGCAGGACCTGTTGGTTAAGTGCTGTGTTAGAGCATTATGCAAAGCCTTGCTTTCTACCTGGCTGCAGGGAAAGCTGACTAAAGTAGCTGGGAGGACGATGAGTTTCTGCAGTGCTCAACTTCATGTAAACAAGTTCTAGAAATATTTTTTCATAATGATCATGGAGAACCCGCATTCTTGTTTTTGAATGGGTTAGCTCATTGAAACTGAAAGAAATGTTGCCTTTATTCAATGAATGACTGTATGTGTGTGTATAAATTCTATATAATGCATATATTTATATATAACACATAAATTATTATGTTTATATACTTATATATGTAATTTTAATGTATTTTACAGAGAGGGAAAGAAGCAACTACTGTGCAACTGTTTTATTTTCACATAATCCACGCAATCTATTTCCATTCTATGTGAATAGTAGATAACATGTACCTTTTAAGCACAAAGCTATAGGGGTTCACAGATTAATTGCTGTAATATAAAAAGATTCAATTGTCCCTACAAATCGCACTCTGTGAAAATTGCAACTAATTAAGGCTTGTTGGGTATCCAGGTTGATGCAGGTAGAAATAACTCTATGCACAGCTATATTCTTATAATGAATTAACTAAATACCATTTTCCCTAAGCTTTTTCAGAATTTTTTTCCATGCTTTCATCAAATAGATATATTCATCTAAAATTTTGAAGCAATTAAGCCGTTGCTGATTTTGTGGATTCAAATAATGCTAGAAACTCTCTGGGACAGGGACTTTTCACTTTATTGTTTGTGAAATTCTGCTTTCATTGCAATTGAAGGCTCAGTACTACTACCATTGAGTTAATAGCAGAAGATAGGAATCTTTTAATTTCATGTATTTAAGATGTGCATTAAGTAATCTATGGAAGGTTTTTCTTTGCTTTTTCTAGATAAGACAAATGTTCAAGCACTTTCTTAAATATTGACCGTTTCCTCTTTTTGCTTCCACATGTTCTTTACTAATATGACATGTTAATGTCCATCTGTCTGTGTAATAGAAGGAGTTGTAAAACTATTAAGATTTGTACATTTGCTTGTGTCTGAAGAAATGTCACTTTTATACAGGTTTATTTTTTTTCCTTATGTGAAATATTTCATATTTATCAAGGAAATTAAAGGTCCTTTTAAATGCAAGGACAGTATACGTTAAAAACAAAGAGAATGAATTTAAAGCCTAGAGATGATTTAGGTAGTGATTGGAGTTTATACATCTTTGTATTTGAATGAGACCTGGTAGTTATAGAGAGAAAGAACATAGTAGTTGTTGAATTGTAGATTTTGAAGCCTTCTGTACTGAATTGATGATAGTTCCTAAATGTATTTAGAGGAACAGATAACTGCAGTATTTCTGAGTAGTTAAATGTCCTTAAAGTGTGCTTAGCAGCAGTCAAATAACAAGATGAACAGATGTCTCTCCCAAGCTTCTTAAAAAGCGCTCAGGAAGAGGGGGAAATGACTTATTAAGCATAATGAATGCTGTTCAAACTCTCTCTTCATCATAGATTCACATTTGCATGGTGTGGTGACATTCTTGTTATGAATAAAGCAAACCTGTGCCTGATTGCATCCTGACTGTGGTACATTTATAGTGCTAGCCTGTGGCATAATCTCTGTGACGTACACATGTTTAGGAGAGCTGCATGCATCTGTGTTATTTTCAGGCTTTCAGGTAACCTTTTCAGGTTATTTAGGGCTATGGAGGGGAGGCAAAGCATACCCCAGACTGATTGTTGTGGGGCTGCAGAGCATCAGGAACCTGTCAGAAATTAGTTGCTGCTGGCCTCAGCATCTCACATTTTTAAGGGGCTCAGGGAAGGTTTTCTCACTGTTTTCAGCTCAGCTTCTGCAGTCCAGGAAGCAAGGTGACTTTTGGGGACTGTCTCATGACACATACCCCAGTCATTATCTCCATCTGGGTGACTTTTCTAGTTGCTGATGCAGGCCTGTGATTAAAAGGCATTAGCTCAGAACATATAGTTCATTCTAGAGGTTTGTCTAATGCAATTTGTATAATCATGTCTGTCTTGTTTATCTAATATGGGTGAAAAATAACTCAGGTTATGAAATTTGCAAGAGAGACTTGTGGCTACAACATTTTGAAAATATAATGCATGATTACTTTTTATGCTTTTGTTGTTCTTTATGCAAATTGGCTGATGAAAAATGAATGCAGTATTTTTTCTGTAGGCAAACTGAAAATACAAGACATGAAATCCTCTACCCTGCACAGCTCTAGCTCATCAGTAAACCTGAATGAACATTTATATCTTTAGATTCTTTTTGGTGGTTTGGCATGGAAAATGGAAGTACTTGTTACTGCTTAAATAAATCTATCACTACCTAATCGCAGTTCATCGTATATACTGTTAAAGTACTGTTAGAAGTGTTTTAGATGTGGGTGCTCATGTAGAAATTCTCGCTTCTGCCTTTCAATATGTTGCAAATCCAAGGAGCAGTGTCTCTGAATAAGGCCATGGTTGTGTCTTCCTCTGTTTGCTGTGCTTCTTCTGCCTTTAGATTTTCTGCTACACCACATGTCCTCGCTTGCTAAACAAGCCTTTAAATTCTGTTCTGGGAATCTCAAAACTCTCCAGCTCCCACATGGATAAGCTATACTCTATGCTATGGCACACAGCTTGTGTACTTACTGTGTGGCACTTGGACTGTAACTTCTCATGTGTTTACCTGTCTCCCTTCATAAAGCTCCTTCCCTTTGACTTGGACACATGCTTAACATGTGCATCTTGTCTCATCAGATTTTCAGTTGCCTGTTGACCAAAAACTCCTTTGACAGTTTTGATGCTGTCAAGGAAACAATAGCAATGGTTTGCTTGTATCTTTGGTGCAGTGTAGGCAGATCATCAACAAGAATACAAAATTTATCCTGTTTAAAAATGCTGTGTGGTGTTGAGTTGAACATTTCTATTAATTTATATTAAGTCAAAATATGATCAATGTTGTGTCATTTTATGAGTCTGTGTGTAATTTCTGTACTCATTTCCTCTGACACTAAGAGGGAAGTTGGTGAAAACAAAGCTGTTTAATACATTTTTCATCTGTGCCATTCAGTGCTACCAGTATATGTATTTCATGCAGACCCACTTTCTGTGTTAAGATTGACTTTTGTTGCAGTCTGTTCTGTTTCACCATAATGATGTGCCATCTCATCATTGTAATGTAATGGTAGTCTTGCTTCATCTTTTTTTTTGTTCATTTTCCCCAGACCTTGCCAAGCCAAAGTTAAAGCTCACTGATCTTCAAAAGTCACCTGGAAATTTGGGAAGAACTTATATTTTTTCCTAAATTTCAGTAAATCTAGAAGTAAGAAGCAGGATTGTGTCATCAAGGGCTTTGGTGGCTTATAGAACACAGGAAGATATAATCGGAATAGTTAGGACCCTTTTCAGGAGCACTGCCTTTGCCTTTGGAAGAATTCTGATAATTCTTAGGTGTTACTACTACTGCACATTTGGAAACACATTATCCAGTCATCTATCAGACAACTGAACAAGGCCGCATTGTTTCATATGCAGCTTGCTCCTGTCTGTTGGATAAAGCTCATATTGCAGATAGTGTTGCTAAATCTTTGTCAAAGTTCTGACTACCTACTTCCTTCCAGAAGCAATTCTTAAAGGGAAAGCCAAATGATACCACTAATCATGTTATCTGTTTTTCTATTCCTTAACCAGTATATACTGATTTCTTTAACCTTTCCAGGGTAGTTGCAGTGGAGGATGTGGGAAACAAAGAAGTAAAATAAAATAGTAAGCAGAGGGTAGTCTTGTGAGAAGATACTAACCTTGTGTATCTATGGATACATTATCTGTGTATCTGACTGGTTTGAAGTAGCATAATGGATATACAGAAGCAAAACAAACACATTGCAAAAGATGGAAAATATCAAGACAGAAAGTTAGATAAGATAGCATCTACAGGAAAAGACAAGAAAAGCCATCAATCAGTTTCTGAATTAGCAATGTGTTTTTCAAATAAAAATATTGGTATTTTCAGTAGAATCTAAACATTTTGTCTGCTTAAGTGTGTGAATATATTAGAAACAAAGTCTTTTTAAAATGCCTTCCTCCAATTTTTTGACTTCTGAGGAAGATCCTGTATTTCTTTTAAAAGACCATTTAAGTTATTTTCAAATTATAAAAGAAAAGGTAAGGGAAAGAAACTACAGCTATTTTTACACCAAGGGTTTGGTGATTCCATTGAAGAAATCAGGCAGTGACACATGGAAAAAGAGCCCTGTATACAATAAATCATTCTTGACATATCCCTTGGGCAGTTGGCTTTCTTGTGCTATGCAGTGCACTGGGATGTACTATTATTATTTCCCATTTGATTATATGTGGGCATATGCTGTCACTTTCCATTGCTGGAATAAGCTGTTTGAGCTGGATTTTTTAAATATTCTCTCTTTATTCATCAATGAAAAGTCAGTTTGAGGCCTTACAGAATTTGATTAGCAAGGAAAATATAATCTTCCTCTCCTTTGTCCCATCTCCAGTTGTACAGCTAAGGGGTGTCAACAACCTCTAAGTTGTTACCTTAGATGCTGGAAGTGGTGTGAAGTAGAATGAAAAAGGTGCAGCCTTAGCTGTTCATTTCCCATTTGAATGCCTCCAATTTGAGTGTGTTGAGTGTTGACAGCTAGCACTGAAACCCCAGATAGCTGTGTATTTATTATCTCCCCACATCTAGACCTAAGGAAAGATACCTAAGGAAAGATGCATGAAGCAGTGGGGCGGGTAATTGCTTTTGTAAATTGTCATATGATGCCGTGTGTGGTTTTCAGGGTGATTTTGTTTGTGACTTTGTCCTTCCATCTCTTCAGCTTAGAACCTGTCAAGATAATGATGCTTTTTCTGTATTATATCAGGACTAAGACCTCTGTGATTCGTGATCACAATTGTGTCTGGTTTAACCTGATGGGAAGAAGAGTCTGGTTAAGTTTGTTTGTCATGAACCCTGTTCTGTTGTATTCCTTTTGACAATTACTATTTCTCACTGAGTGTAGGTGCCTTTTGTAGGGGCAAATGTATATATGGTCAAACCTCGCGAAGGAAGATGTGGGAAGGGTTCTCTCCATGTGTGTGTACCTTTCCAGCCTGCGCAGTGGATTTTTTCGGTGAGGCTCAGCGTGCGCAGAATTGGCGCCACCGTTTAACTCCTAAGGTCCATTTGCCATGGCCAAGCGAGCTTGGACAGTGACAGTGAAGTCCATGGAGTTCATGCGGGCAGTGTGAGTTATCATTCTGTCAGATGTGCATGCCAGGTCTGACCCATTGAGACCTCAGAAGGTTATTTCAGCCTTCTATTATTAAAATGTTTAAAAATAAACCATGGCTTTGAGCCGGTGTCCAAGGTGAGGGGATGGTGAATGCGCCCTTCCCTGCTGGAAGCACAGCTGAGATCCAGCGGATTCAATTCTTTCCACATTATCAGAAGGTGAAAGAAATGATGTGGTTTCCTGTTGCTTTTCTTTCCCATGATCAGTTATCAGACTTTTTTCCCATGTTACGGTATCAGTTGCTAGGAAGGAAGACTGGGTTTGACTTTATGGGTTGCAGAAGGTAGATAGGAATTCCTCAGTAGGTAAAATTAAGGGTCCATCCTAGTCAATGTTCTTTGATAACTTCAGATCAGCCATCAGCATTTCTTCTTCTTTCTTTGCTTTCTCTTCTTTTAACCATGAGATCTCTCCTAATCCAGTAGAAGTGGAGAGAGAAATATTTTTTCATATAGAAAAGAATACTGGTTTAGGATTACAAATATTATACCAATCATAATGTAACAATTTTCTTGGAAGTGGGAAATATGCCTGTATGCATGTCTATATAGATGGTAATTTGACGGGATACATACCAGCAATTCAATTACATGTTATGGATTTTTCCGTAGAGAGGGTATGGGGAAGGAATGGGGACAACTTTTTAATCTGTGTGGTTGTGTATATATTGAAGATTTACAAACGAACTAGAAGAAAGTATTCAACTTTAAGTATAATTCTGCCAAAGCCTTCTAAACAGAGAGGTGAATTTATAGCTAGCCACAAACGTGTCTTAAGCGACCATTGCAGAAATGTATGTTTTGTGTAACTCATTATTTCATAGTTGTATTATTTCATAATGAATAGTGAGTATATAATTATGTATATAATTGTATAAAACTATGAAAATTGTATAAAATTATGAAAAGCAACCATTTCAGTACCAAAAAGAAAATGCTATCAAAGCAAGTATTGAAATTTCTTCCTTTATTCTTTGTTTATATGGCAAATGGAGCAATAGATAAACGATATATCCACCAAAGATACAAGTAGGATTAAAATTGTGCAATCACCATCTGTTGTCATTTGAAACTCTTGTCTAAATTGTATCTGGTATGTAACTTTCATAGTCAATGGTAAAAATGTTGTCCTGCCTCCTTTTAATTTTTTATTTCATTTATGTTGTCCATCTAACATCTCGAGTTTCAGCCCCTTAGTGAAATGTATGTTCCCAGAGTGGTGACTTCTCTATTTCCATGGCATCTTGTATAAGAGACTCCAGTTGGTGTCATGGTATCATGCCCATGTTGTGCCTATTTTGTGAAGCACCTACTCCGAAGTGTAAATCTTACTGCTAAATTATCTTGCTCAACCACAGTAATGTACTCAGGGCCAGATGCTGACACATCACAGCCATTCATGTAGGCGTTCTATGGGCTGAAGTGTGCCTTGCCTCCTGCATACTTGTCTCATGGGATGTGCTTTTCACTACCCACGTTGCTGACTGCTCATGCATGAATTTTCAAAATTGTGGTCATGTACATTACTTGTACTGTTAGTTAGAGACCCTCCTGCTCTGTGACGGTGCCTCTTTTGCTGCAGTTTTCCTTGTTGCTGGCTTCTCTGACCTTTTAACTCTTCACAACTCCTTGATCTATCAACTATCCCTGTTTTGTTGAGAAGACCTGCAAGGACGATACAATTCTGAACTGTGTAAAAAACAGGGAGTTACTGGGATTTGTTGAATGTTAGGAAAATAGTTGCTGTTTCTCTCTTCCCCCCCACCCTCCTCCCCTGTCCTGCCATATTTTAAGAAGGAGGTACTTGAAGGTGAGGAGGAATAGCATGTCTGGCAACAAATAAAACTGCCCTTTTGACTTGCAGAGGTGGAAAATACTGAGAAGGTTTAGGGAGTGCTTTGTCTTGATCATCTTTTGAGCTTTGAACAGTGAAGTATAGAGACTTCTCAGCCTTCTTACTGAGTGGGGGGCAGATGAAACAAGGGAAGGAATGCTGTTTTAGCATTATATAATAAGATGTTTGATGGATTCCTTCCTTTCCTTTGGTCCCTGCTGGTTTTGGTGGTCAGTCAGAAATGCCACCTTCAACCCCACAAACCCTGAGAAGGGTAATAATAAATAGGATAATGAAGCATGCTGCAAATATCATGGCTCTTCATGTGAAATTTGAGCTGAGTATTCCTGATCTTAGTTCATTTAGCATGCTCATAAAGACTTTTTGGCATATAGTGTCACAAAGGGCAAGTACATTTTGCCTTTTTTTATTTGCAGAGAGAAAATCACCAGGTCTTCTTCTGTCTGTTAATTACTGTTAAATATTTGTAAGCAGGTGGGGACACTCTGTACAAGGGAGGTAAAGATAGGCCTTCCTGGAAAGAGGAAAAAATCAAATGGAATTAGAAATGTATGGGAATTTAACTTTGCAATTAAAATGAAAATGAATGCCACTGAACTTAAGAACTTTTCAATATCTTAAAGCAAATTTAAAAGTAAAACCAAACATTCTACCACTGCACTAAAAATATTTCCCTAGATTGAAGTTTCTCCTAGGTCTCTATGGCAAGCATTTTTACATTACAAAATTAAAAAACACTGAACAGAAGCATCTTTACTGTTATTTTTTGCCTGATAATTGCAGATATTATTTCTAAACACATTTTAGCACCATTAAGGATTTTGATAATTAATCTGCATTTGGTGTGTGAAAAGCAAGAAATGAAAGCCATAGCAGTTTAACTTGCATGTAAACCTGCCTGTCAAGACTCAGGCAGTTTTTTAACATTATTATGTGATGTTCAGGGATGAAGGACTAGGAGAGTAAAGCAACCAAATACTTTTAAGAATTCTGAGAACTCCTGAGGCATTAGTTCATGAGTCAGGCATCCTTTCCCCTTAGGAGGCTTACTGGTAGAACTACATGAGAAAACAGAGCACTTCTTTTATTTTGTGCTCTTACTTTTGAAGCAATAGGGAAAGGCACTCATCAGGTACTGAATTTTAATTTGATTTTCCTCTTTCAAAGCAAGCAGTATTTATTAGATTTTTGTTTTGCCTTGCTTTGTCCTGCATTGATAATTCCATATGAAAACGCAGTCTTTGTATGTGTAGGCTGAGCATGTAAAAATAAAAGGGAAAATATCAGATACTTTTTAATAATATGTAAACCATATTTAAATGTTAGAGAATGAGGTTAACTAATACCTTCAAAGGTAAAAATGTATTTTTAACTTGAATTTCAGTATTTAAATGCTTCTAATTCCTAAGTACAAATAATTTCTTAGCTTAAAGAATTATCTCCAATGCAATGCTTGTTGCTTTTGAATTTTGATTATTATTATTTTCTTTTATTTGTTCCAGAACAAAAAAGAGAACATAGAGTCTAAAGGTGCATCTGCCAGGCAACAAGTCAGTTTTCTCTTTATACGCTGAAAACCTACAGGTATAAATAGATGTAGTTATTAGCAATTCTAAAGGTCAGCAATTTGAAAAATTAATTTTTCACTACATAGGGCCTTTATTTCAGCTAATGCCTACACTCAGTGGTTATAAATCTGCTCATGTTAGTTTATACCTGTCTGTTGTTTTTTACATAGGAAGAATTTACCAAGCAACAAAACAATCGTCCGTCTACTGTGGGTATATGTCTTGGTTTGAGCTGGCAAACCGCCAACCTATAACAGTATATTAAGAAAGTGACCCTTTTCTATTCATCTGTTTATTTTTGCCATTGTTACAAATATGTAGAGTCCTAGTAAACTGAAACAAGAAATGTGAAATATGTCACAGTAAAATATATCTAGCTTATGAAAATGTAGCAATGATAGCACATCTAGGAAATAGGAGATTTGTTGTGAATAGTATTATTGACGCATCAGGTATTTTGAAGGGGAATATTAACTACTGATTTTGTTGGTCTCTGTGTGGCATGGTTATGTGTATGTATTTTATGAAACAAGTCCATGAAAACATTTCAGAGGGTGCTTTTCATAGATCTAGAGTATTGTGATTTTTTTTTCTAAATGAGTTTTTCTATGATACCTGCCTAGCTTACTTTTAGATACAGTGATTGTAATAGCAGCTATGGTAGCCCTGTGTATTTTCAAAGCATTGTTATGAGGAGAAAACGAGAAATCTCTCTGAAAAAGAAAGTGTTTTTAGCTTTTTTTTTCTCATAAAAGAAATGGTGTGGTCTCTAATTTCTTTTCAAATTGAGTGGCATTTTACCTGGAGAACATGAGGGAGGATTAGGTTTTGTTAGTAATTCAGTAGTCAGAGTGGGAAGTAGACAGATTAGACTGGATTTGGGTAAACTAGAAAATGTAATGGCAGCTTTAGTAAAATAGAGACATTCTTCTGAAATGTAATAGAAGTGACTAAGGAGGTTACTTCTCCTAGCCATGGAACCACAGCATGGTACAGGAAGGAAAGTTACCACTCTGAGCTCCTGTGAGTAAACTCATTTGACCTCATTAAGTGTCAGGTTCTTAATTTTCAAAACAAAGATGAAGAAGAGAGGTGTGCTATGATAGTTTGCTAATGTTTATTAAAAAAGTTTATGTTGCAGTCACTCTTGCTCTCAGCAGCATATTGTCCCTCTGAAGATCCCAGTCTCTGCGCTGAAGTCTTCTGAAAGGCTTTATGTGAGTGTGTGCATTGAGACACCTTCGAGTTTCTGATGCCATGATCCCTGAAAATCCAGTCTTGTTGGTAGGTCTCTCAATCATGATGTCTGGCTTGAAAAACAGCAAGCAAATTCAGGTTTGCCCTGTTAAATAGAATTTTGCTAGTGTGGTGGGAAATGTCACTGGTCCCTGGGGTTATAAACACTCTTTAAATCGCACTGTATCAACAATGTTTTTCCCTTAAATGTTGCTTTGCTCTGTTTCTGTAGAGAAAACAATTTCTCCAATGGTACTTAAGAGGTTTTGTTCGTTAGAGTGCTTTGTCACTCTAGTATAGAGGTTCATTTGTAGACTTACTATTAAATGATTGTTTTTCAACCCTAGGTTGTATACCTGCTTTTTAAACAGAAAGAAATAGCCAGTCAGACAACCAAACAGAGTGTGTCTCAAGGTCCAATTAAGATAGCAAACTTTGTTTCCTGATAAAATTGCAATGTTATTCTCTTCCTAAAAATTTCTTCTAATCTGGCTTTAACAATACATTGGAAAAAGTATTTTAAAACCTGCCCTTATCTTACAGTTCCCTTTAATGCCTAACTGAGCAGAAATTTCTTTGAACATAATTTTATAGCTACTAATGATCTGAGATGCACCAATCAGAAATTATTCTGTTGTGTTTCAGGCTCAGACAAACATTTTGATTTGAAAACAAAAAATTTTAATGGACTTTCAAAGACATCTGAAGAATGTGATGCAATCTAGTCATAATGAAATGATTTCAGAGGGGAAATAATCTCCTCACTTTGATTTTTTTTTTTGAGTGAAATTTTACAAGTCTGTAAACATTTTTAATTTTCTCTCCAATATAAACCTTTTATTTAATATTTCAGCCATTTCTCATGTTATATGAATTTTACATATGTACTTCCCCTCTTCCTCTCCTCAAAACTCAGGTAACTGAAACATAACAGCTCTAAAGAGAATTGCTGTCATTTTCAAATCTACTGTCTTAAGAAATCTACTCTCTGTGTATGAAGTATCTACAAGTTGTTTCAATGGTATTAGTACCCTAAGTGCCTTAGATAAGAAGATGGGAAGCATCTGCTCAAATATTGGTGTGCACAGACTTGCTCAGTCACACTGGTCTCCTTTCATTATCCTCAGAGTCAAATGCCCACTTCCATGTTGTGTGGTTCAGTTCTAAAGGAGACGTCTTCATGGGCCAGATGAGCGGTAGCTTAGAATTGCCTCACTCTCTCTGTTGATCATAAAAAAGGCTATAAGGTAGAACTTCTATGCAGACTCATTGTAAATGTGAGCAAACATATATTTTCTGGATCCCCAGTCAGCTTAAGAGAAGAGAGACCTTAATTCCCCAAGTGGAGTGGCTGTAAGGAGAATGTATATATTTCCCAATGCCCAGAAAATTGTGAAGATGCTATAAGGAGTCAGCAGGTAACTTTGGGTACATTCAAGCTCTGAGGACAGATGAGGAGGAGGCTTATTTAGATCATAGTTTTGATGGGTTTGGGGACTGTAAATCACATGTGGTGTCTAATGCCTCTGAATTTGGCCTCATTAACCTCGGAACTTGCCCCACTCAAGAAAAGAGGAGGTTATTAGCTAGGAAGAAACTGGCACATAGGCGACAATTTAGAAAAATAGGCAAGTGCTACATTTTCAACACAAGCTTATTTTCCACTAACTTTGATGAGATTTATTACTCCTACAATAACAGGAACTTACAAGATGTAAGAAAAGCTCCTTTAAAAACACTTCTTTGAGATAACTTCCAGGCTGGTCGAGGATTTCATAACACTCCCCATTCAAAGATGATGTGTGCATGCACATTTTGGATACAGTAATTGCAATAGCAGCTATGTAGCACCGTATATTTTCAATGCATTTCAAAGCACATTTTCATAGTATTATATGTGGTTTCAAGTGCCCTAAGTCAGCACTTAAGAAACATACATCAAAGAGTTTTAAATCCTGCCAATCCTACCAGCTCTGTTTTCCCCTTTCTACATAATTTAGTTAATCTTTCATGGCAAGTTGACACATGTAGTCAATTGGTTACAGGGATTTTTAAGATCATATTTCATATTCTTCTGTAAGGCTAGTTACTATGGTAAATCTAACTTGGGAGATTTTCCGCCTGCACTGACAGTTCCTCATTATTAAATTCAAAGGGCATATATGCTGATTGATATCTGATTAAATCCTTGTCTTATGGAATGCTCTGTATAGTTTATGTAGACAGTTTATTTTGCAGGCATATATTGAGGGAATAAGTTACTGTGTTTTGGGCAATTATTTGATATAGTAGTGTTTTGTTTAGTAATATTTCCAGAATCTCAGACACTGGCAATAAAAACTGCAATAAAAAGTTCATTATAGTTCATATGGTTATAATTTTCTTCACATTTAGCTGCTTTCTTGCATTATTAGTTGCTGTGAAATTTATAGGCAGCTAGAGACAAACAGATACCTAGTGTGAAGCATGAAACCTGCATTTAGTGACCGCTGGCCTCTTGACTGATGCGCTGATATGCTGAAAAAGTGGTATATGAAGAGTTTACTGACGAAGAAAGAAACTTTAATTGGGAGTTTGACCAAGGCCAACTAGATATTAAGGAGAAGGTCATGGGCAGAAAATTGGTTCATCAGTAAATGGCCTGATTATCTGCAGAATGAAATCAGGGACTTTGCATGACTGGTGGCCAAAAGGAAGAATTCAGTAGGGGCTACAAGTTAAAAGATTTGCAATCATCACAGTGAGCTGATGGTGGGTCTGATGCCACTCCTGTCACACCACTTTGAATCTGGACTTCTGAAATTGCTGAACCGACATGGGTTTCTGTTGCCCCTGTTTTTCACTGTCACAGAACTTTTCCTGCTCAGTGGTTTCTGGAGTATATGTAGCTGTCTGTGTTTTTTAAACTCTGCTTGTCCCCACATCCCTGTAGGAGAGGCATCCAACAGAGGTGAGCCAGGGACTAAGACTCCCCACTAGGGACATGTTTGCTGAACCACGATGAGCAAGCCTTTCAAGCTGGCACCACAGAAATAGCTATGATGGACAGATGTAGAGCTGTTGCATTCAGTGGAATTAGTCCAGGCTTGCAGTTATTCAAGTGGCCTGTTGTTGACAATAGCATAGCTGTTGTTGCTATGAGAAACCAACCACATATTGGCAAGAGGAAAAGATTGCAGGTTAAATATTTATGGTATGCTTATTTACCTTTTCATTAGGAGAGAAAAAAAATAATTGCCTATCCCATGGCCAGGTTAAAAATAAGATGATTTTTAATTGTTCCTAGGGAAAATATGGTCTCTCTTTAGATGTACTCTTAAAGCATCCTAAATAGAGGGGCTAGCATGCTGTGGAGTTTACAGAGCAGCCAGTAGCAATGGCATATTTTCAGTTAGTGTATTTTTGCCAGGGAGAAATCCTGTCTTCTAAACAGCAGCTCTTTCTCTGTCCTTTGTTACCAAGTGTACAAGAGCAATTCCCAAAGCTGTTACACCAACAGAAGGAAAACTTGTTTTTTTAATCTAATATTTTCCAGTTATGGTAATTTTGTTAAGCTCTTTCCTCACAGATTTGCAGTATCAGCTCATCACCTGTAGACATGCCTGTGCAATGCTACAAATGTCTGATCTCATGTACGCACAGTTAGTGGCCTGAGTCTAAATGTCCCATCCTAGTCTTTCTGTGGGAGGTGGTAAATGTTTATGGAGAACTTGGTTTTCATTGTGGCACAAGTGACTATCAAAACATGTGTGAATGACTAATTATGATCAGAGCATATGTGCTATCCATGCCCCATTTTTCCCCAGCTGAGCTGTCTGCTTGAGGAATTGGGATGCTTCTCTCAGGGGAAACACTGTAAATAACAATCTGACTGAAGGTCAGCTCTAAAAAAATGAATTACAGTTATTTGTGGTGCGTCTCGACGCTGCTGTGCTAAGAACAGGTCATTTAAAGGTACCTTGTAGCTCCCACTTGGAGACATGTTGCCACAGGTAGACTGGATCCTATTTTTCTGTTTCATTCCAATATCTAGCGTTGCTTTTGGAGATCCTGATGGGTTCTTCCTTCTTTACTTCTTTCTCAGTCTACCAAGTTGAGAAAATAAATAAATTTTTGAAGCCTGGTATTTACTTTCTTTTCCAGTGATTGTAAGTAAATCTCTGTTACAGTAGTCAAAACATGGAATGCATTATTATATTTTCTTGGGAGTTTTCTGTTTAGTCACAGTGTGGGCTGAAAATGTAAAATATGTTAGACTGCACAGACTATTCAGACACACACTGGAATACTTATACACTCAGGACATGAAGAACTTAAGCAAATTTAAACCTTTGCCTTGTTGTGTTTTTTGTCTGTGATTTAGACCAACTGTCCCAATTACATGTATGGAGAAACAGGAAATTCTGAAGAAGTTCTCGTACTGTGTGGTGGTAGCAAGCCTTTGAAATAAATCAAACTGCCCTATTTTTGGGTAACTTATTAAAAAAACAATAGGACACTGAAATAAAAAAATGTTCCATTTTTCTGTATCAAGTATGTGAGCCTTCCTTTCACTCCTAACCTGGGAATTTCTCCTGTCTCCTCCGTGAGCTAGTTAGCCAACATATGATAAGCAGCTCTCAAATCTAGCCTGAGGTTTACAGTAAATTCATGCCAAAGATCAAAATGAATTTTCTAATCAGAGAATGCCTTTAATTCAAAACATTTCTGCTGGCATTTCATTGAATTGTGTTGCATCTAAGATAAGAGTATCGCCAGAGGTTGAATAAGGCCATGTTAATTTTTTTTGTTTGTACTGAGTAATCTTAAAAAAAACCAGTGTCATAGTCTAAAAAGTGTCTTGGGAATAGCTGGGTAAGTTTTATTTAACTAAACTTCTCTGTTATACCAACATATCCAGACATGCCTGGTTTACAGTGAGTACTGAGTACTTCAAATTTGGCTGGTTTGATATATGAAGAGTTTCCAATGGCTTGACACATAGGTGTCATCCAGATTTAGTTCAATAAACACCTTTATCATGCCATTTGCTTAGTGGAGATATTTAGCAGGAACCTGTGAGAATTGGAGCTTTCTTACATACCCTGTCACTATTTTGAACTTCATTTCAAGCTTATTTCTGAGGAAAATATGTACAAGAATACTAATTAATGAATCATAGACCAGCATTTTGCTGCATGTCTGCATATCTTACAAGCCTGGACTAAATATATTTGTTGGGCACTTTCAAATCACATGAGGCATTCCAGATTTAGTTTGAGTCCCTGTTCTGAGCAGTGGATTTCAGATTTTGTTTTATTCCTTCTCTATAAATTTATTACACCTGGTAGCTGCAGAACAATACAGCAGCAGTCTGTGCACATTGCCTGAGCTTATGCATACACAGGCACATAGAGTTAGCGTCACGTTACCAAAATCAATGTGCCTATTCCTGTATTAGAAAGAATCTTAAGCATATGCTCCATTGAAAACTCTGTGTTGTCACATTGGCTTGGAAAGAATTGCACAGTCACTGTCTCAGATGGTGTGACATTGCTGCGCTAAGTTACTTTTTTGGCTTACTCTCTCTTTTCTCCTGTTCTATGAAATTTGGGTTGTTTCTATTCTCAATTCTAACAGTGTGAAGTTCCATTGTGTCGTACTAAGTTATTTTGTTATTAGACCAGTGTAGCTGCATTTATAATCAGGTCTTGTAGAGTGATGGTCAGCCAATAAGGGAGTACAAGCCTGATTCAGCTAATATTTTTAGAAGAGTGTCACTGATACTGGGAGCAGTGCAGGCAGTCTGGATTCAAATGAAATCAGGGAAAGATATCTTTGCTGGTGCAGGCTGTTGCTTCTCTATCACATAGATGGGTGCATGTGTACCACATGAAGTCTTACCTAATGGTCTACTGCCTGCCTGGTGCACCTTGTAAATGTACATTCAGCTGGTAAAGGTTCTTTTGCTTTTGCGTGTGACTTGCCTTGTCTTCTGTGATCATTCATGAGCTCAGATTTTCAAATGGACTGCTTCTGATGTCAATGTGCATCTATTCATAAATGCAGATCAACCTATATTGCATGAGCCAGTTTTAAGCACTGTCTTTACTGCAGCCAAACCCCCACCAAAATGTTTTAGTGTTTAGCTCTATTTACACAGAAATTTTGGCTCATTTTGCTTTCATAAGGGAAACTCTCCACCTACCCTACATTGTTCCCATGGAAAGTGCAAGACCCTCATGCGTCAGATCAGTTATGGCAATGTCACATTGTGTGGCCTCTTTAGCCTTTTACAGTGTGCATATTTCAATTCACGTAGTACTATTATCAGATAGGTAAAATAAAATAAAAAATACTTTAACTCAACCACTACAGGTAGTGACTTCCTGTTTTCCTGTTTTGGTTATTCAGTGTGGCCATGGATTTGTGAAAATGAATAAGGTAATATACCAGCAGTTGGTTCTTCTAGAGTAGGCACAGGTCTATCTACAAGTGCATGAAAACCTTCCCAGGTTTCTTCATCCTGAATTTCCAGCATCTGAGTATTTGCACTGTTAGCCAGTGGTAGACAGGAAGGGATTTAATAATAAACATTTGAGTGTTTTTCTGGTCATATCTTATGTAATTTTTCATGCATTTGAAATAAACCGTTAATGAATATGAAGCTGTGAAACTTAGATTTTCACGCTGTTGCTCATCACTTCGTATCTGAAGCATTGTATCACTTGATAGCATGCTAGTAATCAAAATATTTAGTGAAATCCCTTAAGTGACATAGGAAATAAAACTTCCTTTATCTTTTATATGTAGACCTATACTCTGTGAGCAAAACTTCATCTTACCTGTCCTGACACATATTTCAGTGGAGAACGTAACCCTGGTTTTTTAGCAAAGTACTCTCAAAATGGGATTCATATTGATAGTCTGCTAAGAGAAGCAATATTTCTTACTTCCCAAGTCCTTGCTATCCATAATTTTAGAACCTAGCTTTTAGAATATTTTCTCAGGCTATAATGTGTATCTATTCCCTAGGATGCTTATTGAGATTCAGCTGAAATTTAATGGCTGAATTCTAAAAAAAAAAAAAAAGGAAACAAAATACATGAATAACTGTTTGCTATTTCAGAGACCCTCCATCCTGGCACTGCAGTTATCTGTACCTGAAGGATTATCTGTTTCCTACTTATTTACCTAATGAATAAACCTCAGTGAACTTATGAACAAGTAAGGCCCCAGAATAAGGAGACTTGTGTAATGGCAAATATTCACCAATCCTCCTTAATCTTGGCAGTGATTTAACCCCATGTAACGCACAGAATTTTCTGAATCCCAGAAAATATTTACAGGTTGGGCCAAAAAAAAAGCTATAGCTGGCAGTGTGGGTAACAGTGTGATTTGCACTAGGACATTATATAATCAAAGAAACAGATTAAATGTTGATCAAGTGAAAAAAATTTACAGAAAGCTAAGACAACAATGCAGAGTTACATAAACTTTGCTTTAAATCCCATACAGGAATGAAGATGAAAGCCCAAGAGGGTGAAAACTGTTATTTCTGTTGGTTTTATTTTCCTTAAAGCTAAAGAACTTTGTCAGAGTCCCACATTCGTATGTTTCCTACAGGCAGCCTGGGCATACAGTCCTCACTAGACCAGTCCTGCGTTCTTCTGCTTATCTCTGTGTCTAGGGAGTATCCTCAGTTTCTACTGCAGGAGGTTCTCAGTATTTCATTGGATTGAGTGTGAAAAGCTCCATATATTTGGCTCCAGTTGAGCTACTCTTTTTTTTGGTGGTTGTTTGTTGTTTGGGTTTTTTTGGTGGTTTGTTTTGTTTTTTAGTAGAAATAATATTGGTGCAGGCTGTGCAAAATGGAAGAAAAACCAAGAAAACCCCAAAACCAAACCCACACAAAAAGCTTCCCCCAGCTCTGTCTGATTTCTTCTGGAGTGAACCGCTTGTATTCAGTGAGTGCCTGGCCAGGCCATTTGTCTGAAGGCCAGTTTTTGTTCTAGGTTGGCAGTATAGTATTTTTGTGAGCTCTCCCCTGCTATCACTGCAGCTGCACCTGGCAAGAGAAAGCAACCCACAATCTAAAAAATTCACCAGAACAATAATGTCTGCTTCTCTCTTGACAGGTTAATTAATTGTGTGCCATTATATTTTGTGTGTGGTTTTTGATGGTTTTGATACTTTTCTTTCAAATGTGTTTCCCAGTAGGATTTGAAAATACTTCTGCATTGTCTGCCTGTCTGTCACTTCAGATGGTGCTTAATGCAGAAGAAGTAGATGGAGAGGAAAAGGATGAGCGAGTATGTTGGGGTGTCACAGTTAGAAAATCTTACTCACTGGGAACTGGACTAAAACAATGGTTATGGTTGATTGGAAAGCAAAAATTTTGTTTCATGAAATTTTAGGGGCTTGAAGTCTGTTAGCCCTTTGGAAGGCACAGAAAGGTGGGTTCCACATCAGTCCAAGGCTGTAGTCTGGCATGCATTGACTCCCTGGAGACTCTGATCTCCCCTGTGAGTATCTAGACCCCCCAGCTACTGTGTTGGTGCGAAACCTCTTTTGTGAGGGTAAGATGGGAAAGTGGAAATTAAATTCTCTCTTGAAGAGACTGGAATCCCCAGTGAAAATTTGACAAACAATTTTCATCTGAATAACAGCTTTTCACCTCTCGGACTGCATTGTTCTAGTAATTAAAGTAGCAGCATGCAAATGATATGCTAGAACTAAAGGAATTGACCAGACATGATTTTTCAAACTGGAACATTTCCAGAGGTTGTGTAACACCTCTTTATGTCCTCCCACCCAGAAATATATTGAGACTTAGGGGAGGAAGAAGTTTGACAGTTTTCAGTGTTCTTGGAAGATCCACTGCCACAGAAAGTTTTAGAAGATGTAAGTGCCTTAGACATGCATTAGGACTACCATGGATAAATGGGGTAACATATAAATGTCCACATTCAGCACAAAGGAAGATATTACTGGAAGTGTGTTATTCATGTCAGTAGGTTTGGAGGCATCTGTTTTGTGGCCCAAGACACAAGCTTTGTCTCCACACAAGAACGTGGCAGTGAAAGACTCAGCATGCCATGCAGTATGCTGTCCTTCCAAACATTCTTACCGGGCACTGCTTTTGTATCCACTGTGTGTGGTACCGATGCAGAAAGTGTGCCCTGGCATTGAGAGTTCAACTTCACAGCAATGAAGCTGAAGGACTGAGACAAAAAAATCAAAGCACAATGACTTATCCAAATAGCGTAACTGACATCTGGATGTAATTCACGGTTTAGAATTTTTCATTTCTAGATGAAGTCAATATAATGGCAGAGAAATGAGAGGTCTGAAGGTCTAGGAAGCAACCAGACTGCTTAAGAGATGTGAGAGACAGCTTATTTTTATCTGAACTTTTATGATTTTCATCTCTGTTTTATAGAAATCAACCTTTTTTTTTTTTGCAATGGGACATTTGTAGCAGTGTTGTGGCTTGGGAGCTGCCTGCTCTTGCTATGATGAGATGGAATTGAGCTCAGGCTCAGGACACACTAAAAACACCTGGGATCCAAAATACAAGCCCTCACAGTACAGATGGTATCACAGATCTTTTGGGAGTACTTGAGCTGGGTAGATGAAAAAATATTCTGTACAGGTCAAACTCTTTATTAATGTCTTTAGTTGAGCAAGTAACTTCTCTTTTCATTGTTTTCCCCTAGAGCAAAGGAAGACTGGGTTCATAGGTGGGAATCACTGCTGCTGTTGTGAAATCAGATGAATTTAGTTTATTGCAATGCTAAACATGCCCTTTGTTGCAATGTTCTATTTGTTGGGTGGAGATGCTGCTCTGAACCTTGTACCCCATGTGAGTCCTGCATCCTGCTCAGCTGATACCCTGTCTCTCCCCAGGGGCCAAATTCGTGATTGCACTGAGTGACATGCACAAGAGGAGCCTGATGGAAAACTGCAGGTCAAACACGATGATGTATAAGCAACTTGTATTTGAACTGGAAATAGCGCATATTGCAAACATAATTATAAATATAGCATACATGGTAAATCTTGCACACAAATTATTTTGTTCTGAGCTGTTCATGTGTTGAGGGCAGGGGAAATACCTGACTGGCTGGGGATAACATTTATATTATAGTGTCTCCTTTACTAAAGAAAGAAGCAGCCTTTTATTCCTAAGATGGAGCAGGAAGAAAACCTCTCTCTGCCATGTGCTGCAAACTAGAAAGAACCCTTTGATGCATTTAAGTATGCTCCTGTTTTCTGCAGCCTTCCTGGTTTGTCACATACAGTCTATTAATGTGTCTGTACTCTTGCTTGGCAAAGCAATCCTGAACACTGCAAGTGATAAGTTTATATTAGGCTATTTTAATGAACATGTTTTTTAATCTGTCACTCTCCAAAAAAACCCCACAGCTGATGTTTTAATGCAATTGTTATAGTTCTGAGCATCTTAGGGGACAGAGAGTTTTAATGACCAAGAAGTTTTTGTATCTAACTTTTTTTCTTAGGATTTAGAAGGCTGTTAAGAACACTGGCATCCTGCTAATTTTTTTGATTTGCCTTATAAGCACCATCAGTGACCAACTTCTTGTTGATATGTCCCATGCATATTTCAGCAGCGACAACACTTATTATTCCATGTACAAGAAACCCGCTCCTTGTTTAAGAGACATATGCAAGCAGATGTAACCAGTCTTGAAAAGAATGTGCCAGCCGTAAATATCTCATGGAGACCTTAAACTGGAAATAGAAACTGCAAAATGTGCCTCAGTGCAGCGTTGCGTGCCGCTCCTTTTGCAGATGACATTCGCAAATGGTCTCTAGTGAGCACAGTCTGCATGGTAGTGGCAGCAGTGGCAGTTCATTCCCGGCTCTGTGCGTAAGCATTAGCAAGATCTCATGTCAAAGATGCCCTTTATTGTGTGATTCCTGACTCTGGTTTCACCACAAAGTGCTTTCTAGAGAATTGTGTTCCCTTAATGTAGAGTTTTCACTCTATGCTGCAAATGCTGCCTTTCATTGCTGTGAGAATGATTGCAAAGATACCGGGCCAGACTATAACCTGTGCAGAGTTATTTTCCTTCAGATGGCCCAATCCCCTGGTTGCACAGAAAAGCAACTAACCAAGCCAACTCAGTGGCATGTTCACTCTGATGCAAATGATAGTAAGTATTATTTATGGCTGGCTGCTTTACTGTAGGTGAATTTTAGATATCCAGGACATCCTATACGAAGTTTATATTTCTTCCTACACCAGTGTATGTGGAGAATGGAATTAAAAAGATCCTAGAGTGGATCCACTGCGTATATTCTAGTATTGATTTTTCGTAAGTAAGTTGACAATGTAAGTTAAAAAATAAATGGCGTTTAGAATCACAAGGAAAAGGATAACGCTATTTATTTCCTTTATAACTGTTATACCTCTGAAAGAGATAAGAATTGTCATAAAAATCAAAAATGCAGTAGGCAGACAGTAGCTTTCCACAGCATGGCAGGGAGACTTATTCTGGAGCCTGCTGGATTGGGATGAATGCTCTTGTCCATATCAGCACCTGGTTCTGAAGAAATACATGCTATGATGGATTGACAGGTCTGACAGAGGAATTAATTCCTTGGTTTTCTTGATGTCACAAAGCAAGTCCTGTATGGTTCCCCTGTGCTGCTAGCAAGCTCCTGCTCATCAATAACAAGCTCTTGAATAAACAAATTTTCAGCTGGATGATGCACAACATTACTGGTGTTTGTCCTTTTACTGATTAGTCCAACCCTGAGTATAACCACTAGTGTCAGTCCCTAGGGCAAACTGATGATAAAGCTCAAAGGGAATGTTTAAGCTAAATAATAGGAAATGGTGCTATATGCAGCTTCAGTGCTAATGCTTACAGTGGCAGTAGCTTAGAACATAATCTATGTATTAAATAAATGTGTAAATTGGATTTGGAAATATTCATGGGGGCTGGGGGAGCCTTTTGGGTCTTTGACTGCAGTCCTCTCTTATCACAGGGCCAGAGTCATATAATCCCTCTCAAAAACTTGTGTAATCTTTTTCATATGCTTAAACATGCTTCCTCTCAGGATGTAGAGGAGGAACTTAAACTATCTTTCATCTCAGTTCAAGTGTCTGCTTTGAAAAGGGAATGAAATCTGAATGTCACAGTTGTGTGAGTATACTAATAATGGTTGTACTGGTGGCATTTCTCTTTTTTACATTTGCTTTCTCAGTTCAATTGAACTGTCATTTCTGCATTCCTAGAGACAAGGGTAAATGGAATTTTCATGTATTAAAAACTGGAAGTAGGGAACATACAGTTTTTTGCCAGTCTTTACAAAAACCTTCAACAAGATTCTGGGCAACTGGTTGACCAATGCAATTTTTTTTTTGCACCATGGAGACAAAAGATAGATCTGAAAAAAATGTGCATGTACGAACTAGTGTTGTCTGAGGTGATATGCTCGGTTCCTCAGAGTCCAGATAAGCCTATCTGACTACTGTTGCAATGAATAATTCACTGTCTCTAAATTTAGCTTTGATCTGTGTGATTGTGTTGTGAACTTGAAACATACTCACGTGTATTAAGCACAGGAGTTTCAGCAGCCTTAACCTTCCCTCTCTCATAAAAACACCCTTCTGACCTGAAATTCTTCTCAAAGTACATCACTCTTTCAGCTGTACCAGAGTGTTAAGGTGCATAGTTCATTCATTTAGGTATCTAAAGTTTGTGGGGTTTTTAACATTAAAAGACTTTTCAGAGGGTCATATGAGATCATGGAGGAATTGCAAGGACACTGTCCTGTCTGGCCCAGGAAAAGGTTAAAGCTGAGATACTGTTTTTATTTTATAGATTATCCAGTGATTTTACTATAGAAAGGCATAAATATTTATCTGCAGAGGAACTGTTTTAATTTTATTAGATAGTAGATTTGTTTAATTAGGGTCAGCATTTATCCTATGCTCCCTTCCATTCCCATGGTATCTACTTGAGGCAGGGGGAGGAAACCTTCAGTCTCAAAATAAGGCCAGGTTTGGAAGAAGAAATAGTATCTTTCATCACACCAGTAATTTGGTTTCAAGAAGCACATGAGTTTGCAGGCACATGTGCTGTTTTGATACAAATATAAGTCACAGAAACTGCGCAGGCAGTGTACACTGGCAAAATTCTGATGAGATTGTGAGAGGAGCTGAAAAGATACTTAAGTGAGTGCCTGAATCAGAAGACCATGAAGTTGTATCAATGCTGGAGCAGAAGGAAGATGAAGTTGCTTTTGGAGATGGAAAACAGGGAGGTGGTTCTGATTTATGTCAAAGGAGAAGGGTTTGAAGGTCCAAAAATGTGGAGGGAGGTAGAAATACACACATATGAGAGTAGGAGATAAACAGGTTGGCTGAGCAAACAGCCTGGGACAAATAGCCGGGGTAGCATGTGAAGTGAGGGCTGAAGCAGGAGGAGGACCCTGGAAGCATGGGGGCATGTCAGCTCTGGAAAGAGAGCTACAAATGAAAATAAAGGATGGTTAGAGATACAGGACATGGATACACAAGTAAGGTAAGAACAGGTTGCTCAGAAGAAGAAAAGAAAGTCTGATCCAACAGTAAACCTGAGGAGCAGAGCTGAGGCTGAGAAAGGGAGTGAAGAACAGGGAAGAGACAGTACAAGGACAGGGGCACACTGAAGTTGAAAATGCAGAAAGGAGGAAACTATGGACATCTGGGGGAAAAAAATATGTGATCCCTAGAAGATTTTCAAATCAGAACCAGGGAGTTTGGGACTGCCAGGTCTCAGCACTCTGTGCTCTGCCACGAGTCAGTTAAACTACGCCTGCTGTTGGGTACCCTGCTAGCACCAATGGCAGAGGAGTTTGTCTATGGGACTGCAACTGTGACAGTTCCTTTAAGAAGCCATAGGATGAAGTTTCTGTGTTGATGACTTGCTTTTATTAAACCTAGATTAGTCCACAAAACCTGCTCCATTTGAAGCTTATCATTAAGACTACCATACCAAGCAACTAGGAGTTAGGCAATGCCACAGTCTGGATATCCTGTTCATTATGTTTTTGCTTTCCCATAACTAATTTGCAATCATGAAACAAAGGTGCCAGTTAATACCACTTCTATTTTATTACTGTGGTGTAGATACAAAAAATTAAACCAATGCTACTTAAATAATGTAGGGAAGGAAGAACTTCCAGTCAAGAGACCTGGTAATCAGCTGTTTGAAGGCTATAATACACTTCTCAGTATCTTGGAAATGGCTCAGTCCCTTCAATTTTTAAGGAGTAGTTTGGTAATTTTCATTTCAGCACTTGCAGTAAAGTCCTATTATGTTGTACAGGAAAGACACAGGGCTGAAAAACTTGTAAATAATTCCAGTCCGTTTTGATTAGCTTTGGGATGGCAAAAAGAAGTTACATGGATTGGTTATAAGGCTTCTCTAGTGAAAGCTAAGATGGGCTCTGTGACAAATCTTAATGGATGTCAAGCCTCAAAATCTCTTCTAAATTCACCCAAGTGTAATTTTAAATTAGGCCATCGGACTTGTTTTCAGTGGGAGAAAAAGTAGACATAAATGAGCCTGAGTGCTTAAGTGAGATGGAGATGACAGGGATGAAAATGTTTTTGTAGTTTTAATGGGTGTGAGATTTATGTACTAGGCAAACTGCATTATAATAGAATTTTCATTAATTTGTCTTAAGAATGTCTCTCTTTTCTCCATTTGTCTGCATGGCTGTGAAAGTCTATTAATAATAAATAGTATTATACTGAAGGTTTTTTTCCAGTTTTGACCCATTGAGCCAAATGAATCCTTCTCAGGATAAATCAAGTGCAGAAAGAAAGATACTGCCTGTGTAGTATTTCAGGTTGTCAGGTCCCGGACCCTAATCTCTGCTGTAATGATGTGAACAGCAGGTAGACTAAAGAAGGGCAACAAAGGAAACAGAGAGGCTAATTCAACTCAGTATGTAGATTTGGGATTGGTTGAAATGGGTCCTTCAAAATCTGTTGTCTTCTTCAGAGAATTTTAACTTCATTTTGGAATATGCTCTTTTAGAAAGATAAAACATCTGAATATCTTATACCAAACCCAGAATGCAGGCTGCAAATTCCCCTTTTTCTCACCTTTGTTTTGACTCCAGGAAGAACATCCATTCCATTTTTGCAGCTGCTAGAAATATTTTGCCTGTTTGATTTAAAGCAGTGTTTTAAGGAATGAATGGCAGTGGTTTGCTTATCAAGCCACATATCCATCCAGACCTTTTCAATAAGGCAAGGGAGAAGTGAGCCTTCCTGATGCCTTTTTAAAAATGATTGCTAGAATATAAATGCCAAGTCAAGTTAAAAAAATGTGTACAGCTGGCTGTTAAACAAAAAGCATTGCTGCAATAGTCACAGCTCAGAAAAATCACAAGTGAAACAAGCTTCGTAAGTTCAAGCAGATGGAAAAGGAGGCTTCTGGAGGCAGCATAATTGGTCTTTAGGCAGCTCTACTGAGTCTTCGAGAGGCAAAAGCATGCAGCGGGATGTATGTTGTGAGTTGGTATGACATGTTCTACTTAGTTGCTGCATGAGACAACAAAGTCAGATGATATGTCTGGTGGGGATCAACACTGATCATTTAGTAATCTTGGATGGGAGGCAATCAGGGATGGAGTACAAGGGGATGTCCTGGGCAGCAGATCAGTCCTGTGCCCCACTGCATGAGGTGCGGTCCCACCACTAAAATGCATTGTCAAGTCTTTCCAGTTGCTTGGCAGAGTTTTCCATGCTGAGCAGGAGAACGAGTGTCTGAATCAGGGTAGCTTTGTACATCAGTTTTGAATTCTTTGGAAAGATATTTATCAATTAAATGCAATTAAATTGTAGCATGATTGGTAACTGGTTTTCTTTATTGACCTACTTTAAAATGTAGATGTGATTCAGATTTGTTGAGTCAGATTTGTATTTTAGTCAAACTGGTATTAGACTGCTGATGTACCTAACAGCTTAATTAGTGTGACTTAATTTTGGACCTGGATTTCTGAATATAAAAAGTAGAATTAATAACCTTTTTATTTGTGTCTAGCTGGAAGTGAAAGATGACTGTATTATAAAACTATAACAAATAGGAAAAGAATGAGCAAGCAAGAGAACATTTGTATTCTTACTACTACATACAGATGGTAGCCACTCTCAGCTGTAAATACTGCTGCACTATAAATCTACACATAAGATATTAGCTATAGGCAGTTCTTAAACATATCAATAAAAGTATATTGACATACAGATTTTTTTCATTGTTGTGATTGTACATAGAATTCTAACAGCAGCATGCTAACCACTAAATTGAATGCCAGATATTGTTAGCAGGGAGAGTACAAATGAGGAAGAACTGTACTCAGTTTTGTAACTCAGCAGTTAAGGAGGAAGAGAATGGGGACGCCGGCTTTTCTCAGACAAGACTGTATGTTACTTGGTCTCCAGAGTTTTTGAAACTTCCTGGGTGTTCCTGAACTGGTGGGCTCCTAGTCAAGACTTCCATTTCTGGATGACAAGATTTGGGAAAATTTCCAAATCCTGGGATTTGGAAAGAGTTGGCTTCCCTTTTTGATAGGATGAAAACAAAAATTGGGGGGGCGTGGAACTGTACTCTGGCTTGAAGTTGGTTGAGAAATTATAATTGCCAGAGTTTCCTGATTAGGGTGCTAAGGTTTGACTATTGAATCTTTATGTAGACATTAAAAACAAACAAACAAACACTTAAATGCTGACTATTCCACCTTATCCCCCAGAAGGAGGATGAGTTACAGATTTTTAGAGACATTAAATTTGTCTTAGTGCCTCATACTTCATTTATCAGGGTTTCGCTTGTTCCTTGAAGATTTATTTACAATGTTGTGTCTGTATCCATAGAGATAATATGAGAGATTATGATTTATGAGTGATGAAGTAAACTGCTAGTATATTTGCCTCGGATTTATATTTTAAATGCTAGGAGTTTATTTAGTAGCTACTGATGATATTTGTTTTCTTACTAAGTATATCCAGATACAATGCACTGAAAATGAATCCCACCATAAAAACATGTGTGAGATTTCCTTTTTTTTCCCCATGAAATGATAATTTTCCAATGGGGAGCTTATAGCTAAGGAAGAATAGCAAATTTGAGAAATAGAGCAATGAAGAGACTGATGGTATGTTTGATGAGATATTTGGCTTTAGGTAAAATTCCACAACACAGAACATTGAACTATACAGAGAGTTAAGTTCATCACAACAGCTCATTCTGAAACCACATTATGATTTTTGCAGTCTCCTGATAGCCAGATTGAATTTAACAGAGAGGGAAAAAAATCCATCATGTTAAAAGCAGAAACAAGGACAATCTGTCATATCTAAATGCAGAGACAACTCTCTTTAAAGCTGGAAGTGGTATTTAATTCTGTGATTTCATTACAACGTTAGTTGCTACT
The DNA here is from genome assembly GCA_013396695.1 of Sakesphorus luctuosus. Lineage (NCBI taxonomy): Eukaryota > Metazoa > Chordata > Aves > Passeriformes > Thamnophilidae > Sakesphorus > Sakesphorus luctuosus. The sequence continues at coordinate 820,232 of VWZD01001856.1, forward strand.
TTGAGTGAAGAATGCCATGTACTTTACAAGTGCAGTTTCTTTTTATGCTTGAAAACATTCATAGTTGAGTCATATTTTCATTTAATGCCCAAATCCCTCAAATTTATTGGAATTTTTATGGATTTTTTTTAAGACTTTGGTTTTATATGATTAAGCAGCTATCAAACTAGGTTAAAAAATCAGCATTGTAAGTTAGTTGAAACAGTATATTATTTTGACTTTGTTCCCTGTTAGGCTGGGTCTCACTCAATCCCCCTACAGAACTAGGGGGATTTCATAAAGCAACTGCCAGTCTGAATTCCTGGAGGAATAAAAAAAGTCTCTGGATACTATTATGGGACAAATATATGGAAGATTTACGGATCAAAGACTTTTCTTTCCTTAAGAGAGAAAAAAAAAATCAATATCAGTGTTTAATGTTATGATGAAAATAAATAATTTTGGTATAACCAGTTTTAGCTGGTTAATTCTAAGAAATAGTGTTGATCAATGAGTCTTAAAGTACATTTGTAAAATACAGTTTTGTAATGAATATATATGACCAAATTATTGCTGTCAATGAGACTAGATGTATTTAATGTGTAGATCAGCTTACTTTTTGTGGTTGGAGGATTAGCAAGAAGAATAAACTGAATCAGTTATTTTTTCAAATATTTTGTACCATATTCTGAAATATGAAAAGACGAGACTTAAACTAAAAAATGTGAACAGACATCACTGGATATAATTTTTAAATCTCTAAAGTATGGGATTTTTTTTTCTTTTCAAAGTGAGTGTGGTATTTAAAAAAAAAAAACAAACAGACCCGCTTTCCTTTTAAGTATTCTGTTATCCTACAGAAAAGTTAACCTGTTTTGAGGGTTCTGCTTAACATGAATGATCTGGTGGGAAAGCAAGGAACTCATGACTGGAAATGCCTCCACTCTTATTTTGGTCAGGAAACGCTAAGTTGTTCAGAAAAATATTATCTTTTGTAATGAAAGCATGATTTTGTTTATAATAGTTAGCAAGTTGTCTAAGCTAATTTCTTTAAGAAACACTCCACCATGGTCTCTTTTCCGTGATGCTCTGTAGTTGTATTTTTAGTCTACAAGTGTGGTAGGGGGGAGTATTCTAAAAGTTGTTTTAAATTCTAGCAGCATGCATATATCAAATCTCATATTGTGAAGATATTTATTTAAAGCAACATTTTAATCTTTTTTCTTTAAAGGCAATTATGTACCTGCATTAAAGAATATTAAACATTGTATTTCCAAGGGCTTATTAAATATTCAGTTGTTTTCTGTTGTCAGGTGTGTCAAGGGCAAGCCTTCTTTGTCCTGGAATGAAACTCAAAGAAACTAAGTGAACCTTAAAAGCTGATATTGAATGCTCATTTTAGAAAATACACATTACACTGTTGGGTAAGGGGAGTTTAAGGAGGAGGTATTGAGATTCAGCCCCAGAATGAGTTGTATACACACAGAGTTCTGGGAAAACACTGAAATATTGTGAGAGATTTTATTCAAAACTTAAATGTGAAGCAATAAGTAAGGGTCACTGTGACTATTAGCACTTTGCTATGTGTTAACCTCTTCACTGACTATGACCTCTCCGTCTTGGAATACTAAATAATGTGTGGAAATAGCCTGTTTTAATGGTGTGGGCTGGACAGATAAAGCATATTTTAAATGTGGAGTAGTATGAGTTTGATTTTATGAATATCTATAATGCACCTGAGTATGAGGATCAATTTCTAGCTCTGCTGTTGTGTTGTTTGGGCTGTATCTAAAGCTTTTAAGCCTTAAATTGGCTGCAGTAAGGCCCTGGCTGCATCACAGGACAATGGCAAGTTGTGCAACTAGACCCATGTCTAAGCTTGCTTGGAAAGGGAGCTCGGGCATGTGAGGTAGATGTGAGCCACAGCATCCCTTGACCAGATGCCTTTTCCTACTGTAAAGTCCTGACATGGCCCATGGAGACTGTTGTCGGGTCATTGGGAGCCCTGATTTTTAGTGACCTTAATTTTTCAAAGAAACTTAAGGAGCTATGTGCAAGGTAAAATATGACTTTGAACCATAGAAGTTCTGATAACCCACAGATTGCTCAATTTACTGTTCTAGAATTGGTTGCCAATTTTGAAATTGCTTTAAACTCTGAGCTGCTCTGTTCCCCATGAGACACTGAATTGAAGTAGGAATCTTAAAGTTTTCTACTTCCAACAAATTATCTGCAGACATCTCACGCTAACTTTAGATTTATGTACTTCATTAAAAATCAAGTTGTAGATGATTAATCCTCTTACTGTGAACATTAGTATAACTTAGCAACAGAACTTGACTGGTGATCCCATCAACTAGACAAGCTGAGAGATGGAATCTCTGCCAATGTCTGAAATGTGATGCTGACACACAAGAACAAAATCGGGTGCACACTGCCTTCAAACTGTGAGCACAGGGAGTCAGCAGCCTACTGAGAGCTTTAACTGCTTAATGAGGAATGTTCTGCATGTTGTGTATTATGTACTGAACATTTTTGTAACTTTTAACTTTTCTGGCAAAAGTGCACTGATTTTTTTTTTAGTTCAATTTGTATTAATTTCAGTTTTGAAAACAGTGGCCTTGGAGTGTGTCTACAACTATTCTGTCACTTTGAAGACTGCGATCCCTCAGGACATAAAAAGGAAAACCCAAATGAAGGAAGATTTTATCTCATCCACTGAAACAAACCAGAAACAACTACTAAAAAAACCCAAGACCTTCTAAAAATGAGAAAAGAATCATGATTATTTTGATCTTATTTGAAAATTTTTCTTCAGCTTTTTTTCCAAAGAGTTTCAGACCATGTTGTTTGGCTGCAATCTTTGGTTTAAAAAAGACGGTGAACAAGCTGTTCTGCTGTACAGCAAGGCTGACCTTGTCTTGCAAATAGTCAAAACTTAAGTTTTCAGAACTTCTCAAGTGAAAGGTTGCTAACGATTCAAACAGAAAATTGTCTCCTGCTGTAACCTTTCTGAAATCATGATCGGGCTAACTCCTTTTGAATTTTTGTGCTTCATAAAAGAAAAAAGCAAACAAACAAAAAGTTGTATGTGGTACACCAAGTATTGTGTACTGAGGAACTGTTGCAGAACTGAGGAACAGAACTTTTTTGGTTACATCCACCAGAGAATCTAAGAGTTCATATCTGTACTGACTTTTTCTGAAGATGATACTTGCCCACATGAGCAAAAATTTATGAATTTTTAGAGGCTCATTAGCTCAGAGAAGCTGGAATTAGGATGAAGGAGAAGGAGAACATAAAGTGAGGCTAGCACATGACTTAATTTCTTTTCTGTCATTACAGATGTGTGTGAAAAACATCCTAGAGTCTTTTCAACACATTGTCTGGTACTACATAATGTAATTGCCATAATAAATCCCTTAACATTTTTCGTTTGACTGATAAAATGTTCCTTCTTGTGTTGATCATTGCATTTTCTTCTTGCATGTTCTCTGAACCCTCTGGGTCTCTTGTGTCTGAGGTTTCATTGTGCTAGGTACTATGCAAGTTCTGTCCTGATCCAAGGAGTTGACAGTTTAAAACCAAATGCAACAAGAGATAAAAGGAATGGGTGTCCTTGATCAAAATCAGTGATGCTGTGCATATATGTGGCACAATGTGTACATCTCTTTGTTTTACATTTCTATGAATGGTTATTGTAGGATTATCAAGAAATCTGCCACTAGATTCATAGTTTATCTTGTCTTTGTTCTAATCTCTGAAAGATGACTGTCTTTAGGATAATGGTGTAAGATTACTCAGTGGATTTTGAACATGACTGAATTGTCTTTTTCCTCTAAGGATCATAAAACACTGAATGTAAGTGCACAGCTAAAAATTTCAGTCTACTTCGCCAGGTGCCAAGGGCCTTTCACAGTGTCAGTCTTAAGCAGAACAGTAATAAATAGCTTGTCAGGCAGTTCTACGTGTAGTTAATCCCTTGGTATTTGGTATTTTTTTAGAAAGGTTCTGAACCAGAATGGACTCTCTTTCTGAAATACAGCTAAGAAACGAGTGCTAATTATTTATATACTGTTAGATTCACTGCACTGTAGAATGCACAGTTAATCCTTACAATATCTGAGTTGTTGGCAAATCAGATAGTTGCTGATAAATTTTACTTTGGCTAGCCTGAATGTAGTTTTATTTTCAGGCAAAAAAAATGTTCATGGTTGTCTGAAATTACTGAAGTATTGTTGTTGAAGAGTTTGCCCAATATTTTATCTGTCATAAGTTCCCTCCCAAGCTGCAAACTACAGTGCTGACTTAGCTTCAGTGATTTGTAGCCTCCACAGATTTGTTTGCTTTTTCCATCCTTGACTGTGTAGACGGATTCTGGAGGATGCTCTAGAGGCTACCCAAGGGTCATTCTTAGCCCACCAGTGTCTTAAAGTGATAAATTCTCTATGCATCTATGGAAAGGTTTTGCAAAGACCTGCTGAGATTAATTCCCTTAGATTATATAAATCTCATTCTGTTTGCTGACTCTAGTTGTCTCACACATGATTGAGGCTTTTTTGTGTGTATTGTTGTCAGGTGTTGTGAGCTATGAACATGCAGCAATTTTGTAGTTAAGGCAAAGGTAGAAAAGCCTGTTCAGTAAAAATTGGACAGTATAAGATTGTTTAGCTTGTGGCTAGGAGTTCAGACTGGATGATAAGTGTTCAGTTCAGTCCCTGAGTCAGTCCTTTTTGAAAGATGGCAGATTTAGAGTGTTTGTAATGGTAGGGCATGGTGTAATAACCTTTGTTCATTGATTGAGGGAAGGAAGCCATAAATAAGCTGCAAATCTCTGATAAAGGTAGGTATATGGGATTTTTCATAGATGTATTTTGTGAGTCTGAACGTAATAAATTTTTCAGGTCTGCATTGCAAATTTAAGCTTGTTTCTCAGAATAAAGGCAATTCTCTCTACCAGGTGTAGACAAACAAAACGTTGTCTAACCAATGTTCTATGTTAGAAAAGTGCAATCATTCAATATTGTACCAGCCCAAATGAGCTGCTGTGGCATATAACACTAAATCTGAGTGCTAATACTAAATTCGGTGACTGATACCCAAAGTACACAAAATGTCACAATGTTGTATCCTGGACTAAAGTGAGAGAACAGAGGCTTTCCTTTTTATGACTGTTGTTCTGTCTGCCTTGCAACCAGATTTTTTCTGATGAGATTCAAGATTTTGGTTAGGCACTAGATATTTTCGAAAACCTATTAGGCATCTTTTTGTCTCTTTGGGTCCCTAGCATCTTTGAAAATCTTCAGGTCTTTAGAAGGCTTTTTTCCAGGATAATATTGGCTATAAAATGTCTGTAAGCTGAAAATTCAAAGTAACAAACATATTGTTAACATAAGCCCTGGCTCAGGGAGGGATTTGAATACATCATCTATTCAGGTACCATGCTATTGCTGTTGGAGAGCCAGCTAATATGGTGGTAATGTGATGTCATTGAAAAGAAATTAACCCTTGTAGCAAAGGAACAACTGATCTCAAACCACCTTTCCTTACTGAGTGTAAGAAAATACATCTCCCCCTCTAACTGTTTGGCTCATTATTAACTTTTGGGACCCTGTCCTGGGTGGTGTTCTCTTTTCTTCAATGCTTGTCTGTGATGACCGAGTTGAAGATCAGACTTTAAGTCCTAAAAACATCCTCTGTGATGGCTGTCTCCAGGTCATTTACCAGTGTTTTATCAATTCACATGCCTCTACTAGAACTGAATTTCTATTTCCCATTTTGTTCAGATTGTCCTAGATTTGTTACTTTGTTAGCAAGATTGTGTATTCTAACACGCTGGCAGACCTCTGCCACCGTAGTCTGTGAGGTTCTGCTAGGTTTACTTTTAGTGCTGCCTAAGAGAGAATGAGTGATGGATGACTGCAAACATAATAGGCTATGCAACCAATCTGTAACACAGAAGGAATTTTCTATCAGTAAATATCCTGTATTTTGAATAATTGAAAATCCAGAGGAAACCCAGAGTTTGGATCTGCTTCTAGGTCCCTCTGAGGTGCTCTTCAGGACAGGTGTGAATTGTGAACCATAATCCCAGTAGGGTTGGTCCCATTTTCCACTGTGTGAGAGGTGGATATCCTTAAATATTGCTGTGGTTGGTGTGTATGGGGGCTGTTTATAAGGTAACATGACAACTGAATGGAATTCAGACAATTTAGCACAGATTAAATTATTTCTTGCCACTTTCTTAATGAGTTGCATCTTGTTATGGTGTCCATCACCAAGACTTTTACCACTCCTGAACTCTTGGCCTGTATGTGAGAGCTGTCTGTTGCTCTTTTCTGGCCTAGATGTAAATTTTTAGGCATACGAATTTTTTCAGTCATTTGCAAATGAATAAGTAAAAGTTTCGTAGTAAACAGTGATATTGTTATTAGTATTAATGTGAAGAGCTGTGTGGTTCTCATGTCTGTTTTCTCTCTTTTTGTTTCAGTTCATTGCTTTTGCCTCTTTATTCTTCATCCTAGTTTCAATCACAACCTTTTGCCTGGAAACACATGAGGCTTTCAATACTATTATAAACAAAACTGAGCAGGTCATCAATGGGACAGAAACTGTGCTACAGTATGAGATTGAGACAGATCCTGCCCTGACGTATGTGGAAGGAGTCTGCGTGGTATGGTTCACATTTGAATTTTTAGTACGTGTTGTTTTTTCCCCCAATAAACTTGAATTCATCAAAAACCTCTTGAATATAATTGACTTTGTGGCCATCCTGCCCTTTTACCTAGAAGTGGGTCTGAGTGGGCTCTCCTCCAAAGCTGCTAAGGACGTACTTGGTTTCCTCAGGGTGGTAAGGTTCGTCAGGATCTTGCGGATCTTCAAGCTCACCCGGCACTTCGTGGGCCTCAGGGTGCTGGGCCACACTCTGAGAGCCAGCACCAATGAATTTCTGCTGCTGATAATATTCCTGGCACTTGGTGTTTTGATATTTGCCACTATGATCTACTACGCGGAGCGGGTGGGAGCCCAGCCCAATGACCCATCAGCAAGTGAACACACACAGTTCAAAAATATCCCTATTGGCTTCTGGTGGGCCGTCGTCACCATGACCACCCTGGGATATGGGGACATGTATCCACGGACTTGGTCAGGCATGCTAGTGGGAGCCCTGTGTGCGTTGGCAGGGGTGCTCACCATAGCCATGCCTGTGCCTGTCATAGTTAACAATTTTGGGATGTACTACTCCCTGGCCATGGCAAAGCAAAAACTGCCGAGGAAGCGGAAGAAGCACATCCCTCCTGCTCCTCAAGCCAGCTCACCCACCTTCTGCAAGACGGACTTGAATATGGCCTGCAATAGCACACAGGGTGACATCTGCCTGGGCAAGGACAACCAGCTGATGGAGCACAACAGATCATCAGGTAGGACCCCACTGGAAATGCATGTCCTCTGAAAACACTTTATAGACCAGTATGTTTGGTAGGAGTCAGAAAGCAGCCAGCCTTTCTGCCAGGAGAAGACGTAGCTCCCACCCTTCTCCCCTCCAACGTTTGCGTGTGTCAGTCTCATAGAGGAAAACATAGGTATAGTGATGTTCCCAAGCCTCTATGTAGCTGGTCTATACAGTTTTGCTTGCTCTGTTGAGAATGCTTTCCTGCTGATGATATCAACCTTTTCTTTTGCCTGTTGTTTGTTGCGTCGTATGGATGTTTCTTGTTTTTTCTGCATGACTGTGACTATTTGAGCAGCCACCGTGTCCCACCCTGTTGGACTCCATGGTGTTTTGCCTCAGTGTCTGTCCCTTGTGTCAGCTTTGCCTGTGCCACATCGTGGCCTGTTAAGCAAGATCCTACAAAGAAGCAGTCATTTAAAAGGAGCAGGTGCTTTACATCCAAAGCCCAGCACTCAAAGGAAATAGGAAGAAATTATCTTTCTAATTTTCTTTCCATTTGGCATTCTGCTTCCCTGGCTAAAAGAACCTCCTTCATCTGTTAACATTGCATGATATTTACTACTAATTAAATGATAATAGTATAGCTGCTGTAAAGTTTGTCAAGAAAAGAGAAAATGACAGCCCTCAGCAACATCATCGCCATTACTGTTGATTTTTGTGATTTCTATTACCTTATTTGTTAGAGTTCCAAATGATGAATAAGAAGTATTATGCTTATCTCAGTGAAAATGCATATCAAATGACAGCATCAGCCCCTCCAAGCCACTGCTTCATATTCCATATCTGTTGCAATTAAAGGGTAAATTTTACTTCTCAGTATAATTAAAACAAAATTTTTTAGCAGCAAGAATATTTTTGTTTGTTTCTTAAGCATATTTATTCTTAAGCCAAGCACAGTCTGTTTATGAAGCTCACATACCAGTCATTGGACTCCTGTTGGAAAACTGCTAAAGAATAATAAGAGCAAAACCACCCACGACTAGTGTCATTCAGTAATTGAAATTTAGTTTTTAAAAAGAAATATTCTTCTTTGGTCTGTTGCTCTGTTACTGAATAGCATTGATGTTCAAAGAAGCTTGGTTTCACTCTCCGACTTAACTGTTCACAAAGTTAACAAAGCTTTTTGAACATCCTAAGTATATGTAAGAGGACAGAAACCCTTGAAAGGAAAGACACTTAGAGTAAAATACAGTTTTACAGTGCTTTGACTGATACCCACTTTGAGATAACATCTTTAAAGTATTAATGATAACAGCTTTTTCATGCCATCAGGTCCTACTAAAGGTGTTCTGAATGGAGTGTGATCAGAACAAAGAGACACTTTTTTATGCCTGCAGGTTTATTTACAAGGGGTTATAGTTATTGAAGTTAGAGAGAAAGCAGATATGCAAAAAGGAGCCATTTTAAAGTATTAACTTTCTCTTCAGTAGTGCCACCACTCACATGATGCACTGTATCTTTATTTCTGGTAAAGAATGCTATTAGAGTCACTAGGAATTCTGTGCAAAACTTCAAGGCTAAATTTTGCCCTCTGCATACCCAGTTCAGAAAAAAACCAAACATGCTCATGTTTAAATGCAAAGATAAAGCTGAAGTTATGTTTTCAGTGATTTTGAAATAGTATTTAGTTTTGAAAGAGATTCCTTTGGGAGTGACAAATCAGGAGAGGTACACGTTTCGCTGCTAGACAAAGTAGAGACCAAAGACATCATTTAATGTTGGGTGCTTTTGATGGCAAGCAGTGGAAGTGTTACAAATAAAGGAATGAACGCTAAGTGTATTATTAAACAGCCTATAGTGCCAAATGTTGAAAATTTAGCCCTCCTGAGTGAGGGATTATGTTTAAAACATGCTAAATAACATATTCCTAGCAAAAACTACTAAACTTGACATCTTTTTGAGCAAAAAGTATAGCCAAAATATTAAATAAGTGTTTGAAATATCCAAGGCTGACTGTACTGTGAAAAGTTACAGTCCACAGCAGGCAACTAAATGAGCCTTGATTTGACTACTTCTTATTTCATGTTAGTTGAATATAACTTTATATGAATTTTAGAACAGGAAATTCTAAAGATCATTTGTTCTTGAATAAAACATAAATTTTTTGCCATTTTGTACTGATTAATGATGAATTGCAATCTTGTTTTCTTCTAATGATTTACTTTATAACTATTTTTTGAGTGATGGGAATATCTGGCATTCAGCATAAGCTCTTTGTGATGTCTCATTTCCTCATTCATTATTGTCTGTAAATGGGCATGGTGCTTTAACCAGTGTTATCAGGTGAAGACAGTGCAGGAAGTGAGCAGCCACTCTCACCTGGTGAAAGGCTCCCTCCCATCAGACGTTCTAGTACAAGAGACAAAAACAGAAGAGGGGGAACATGTTTCCTACTGACAACAGGTGATTACACGTGTGCTACAGATGGAGGGATCAGGAAAGGTATGGACTTCTTTCATTAGATCATAAAAGGTTACTCAGCAATGTGCTTGCGTAAAACAATCTTAGAGTAAAATGATGTGCACAATGCTTTTAGAGGAAAGACTGTATTCACGATGTATCTTTTTTTTCTTTACTCCTAGTCGTTCTTTTCCTGCTTTCCTTTTAGAAACACTCATCTCCTTTAGTCTTCAAGAATGTGCTTGATGTTGTACCCTCACTTCACTTGTGTCTTCATTTGTCTGTTACTTCTAAAGGAAAAGCCTGCAATTAAGACCTTGCTCATTCAACCACTCATCACTCAATATCATTTGTCATTCTAAAAACCAAATTAATCATGTGCTAACTTTGGTCTGCTCTTAATAACTTAGTAAAATTTGCATCTAAATACACTTTAAAATGTCAGAAGCAAGCAACATTTTTGTTCTGAACACAAAAAAGCATATTATAAGGTGCTATTTAGATTTCTTTCAAGTTAAAGTTTGAGCTTACAATGCCGAAATATGTTTCCTCTTTGCAATACACCACTGATACTAAAAGGTGACTTCCTACCCCAATGAGAATTAAACTACAGTAAACATTGTTTGACCTTGCAAGGTGCTAAAAACACCTCTGTAGTTATTCAGCCTCTTTAAGTCTGATTATGTGGGCAGTGCTGTTGTGTAAAGGAGAGCACTCTGTACTCTGAATCCCAAGGTCCTGAGTTCGAGTCTCGGGACTGTCCCCTGGCAGTTCAATGCCTCCCTGCCATCCCATCCTGTCGGATCTTGGATGCTGAACAGAGTCGGCCCCAGTTAGTACCGGGTGCTGTAGACAGTCCCGAGGACTTCACTCACTGTCCAAGCTCGCTTGGCTGTGGCAAATGGACCCTTAGGACTTAAACGGTAGGCCAGTTTTGCGCACGCTGTGCCTCACCTAAAAAATGTACTGCGCAGGCTGGAAGGGCACACCCACGTGGGGAGAGCCCTTCCCAAATCTTCCCTCGCGAAGTTTGGCCATACAATACAACAAGTCTGATTGCTCACTGTTCAGGAGGATGGGTCGCAGGCAGAGTTTGCAAAATTCCTGTTTCTTATTTGTGTCTTGCATGTGACTGATTGTGTTGCTAGGCCATCAGGCCACAGCTGGCTGGAAACCTAACATCAGGACATAGCCCTAAAATCAGCAATGGCAGTGGTAGTCTTGCCATTTCCTTAGCTAAAAATTACTTTTGTTCTTGGCAAATTATGTTCTTCTGAAATTGTATCATTCTAACGGATTTCATGTTCCTGAGCGCTGATGTGTAGTTGTTCACCTCAGAGGTCACCTGAAGGAGCCATGTGTTACTGGACAAACATTTTTGGCTGAGATTTTTTTAGCTTTTTTTGTTTGTTTGTTTTAACTTACTTGGTGTATAGCAAACATAGGTGTCCCAGCCAGCCATATACCCTAAAGGAATTCTCTTGGGTTGTGCTGCAAATGCTCTTTTTATGCTTAAAAGCACGAACTCAGTAGTTAAATCCGTGAAGGCAGATACGCAACCAGAGTTCCATGCATATGGTATTTGTAAAGAATATGACTGTCTCTATGCTCCTGCATTTTACATATATATAACATTTAGATTAAATGTTTTTGTACAGATTTACTACACATTCCACTGAGCATATATTTCACACTGTCTTCTCAACAACTAAGATTATTTAAAATATCTCTAATGCTAAGAGTCCAGTCTTTGAAGAAGTCAAGAACAGCTGGAAGATTGCCATGACATCTTGCAAGATCAGGTTCTTGACTTCACTTGGCAAGTTATGGTGGTAACCATATCTAGAACAGATCAGAAATAGTATAAAAAGTTATGCATCAGCTCTTAGATACATATTGAGATAACAATAAAACATATTTTATACTGGGACATTTAATTTGTAAATCTAGATTTAAAAGAAAATGGTGTCATAGTTTTTACTACGAAAATGGGGCTTGAGTTCAGAATGGACAGTTTTTTGATTAGAAAAGTGGTCTTTGTCTGGCTCAGATGGTAATTTTAGTTGAGGCTGAAATGTTTTAGCTACTGGCTTTTTTGATACAGAGTATAGCCACTTGTTTTCTACAGAGTAGGGAAGTTAACATTTAAGCAGAAAACATCTTCAGATACTATCCACATGGGTTTCAATACTTGAATTTAATTCACCCATCAAGTCTACTACTTTTTCTTTTTTTTCCTCTTTCTTTTTTCTCTTTTTCTATCCTTCATTCTTTTTTTTTCTTTCTGTACATCCTTGTAGTGTGGTTTGTTCCTTGGTTGATTCTTGATTGTGTTCAATGATAATTTATTCTGAGCTTTTTTTCATTAACGCCTTATCTTCCTCTCTAAGACGATGCTGATTCAAAGCTGATGAACTGAAACACCTGAAAAGTACTGATTTTGGATCATGCATCTCTCTATTCATCTTGTGTATCTGCTTTTCCTTTTTAGGAGTACCCATTTTCCTTATAATCTTTACTATTTTCGTCTATCAGCTCTTTCCTTTTATTGTTAGAAAAGTAGCAGGAAAATAATCTTAAAAATTACTTTGTAAGTTTCTATGTTAAAAAGCTACCTGATTGCTTTGGGTTTTTTAATAATCTTTATTTTTACAGGGGGGTTAAATATATACACTATATTTGTGCTTGCCCTCAATTCCCCTTTCAAACATGATACTTTCTAATTTGTGTAAATACTGACAGAAACTCAGAAACTGAAGGCTGTTTCTGAAATATATCAGAAGTCTGTAGCATCAGAGTCTACTCTGCCTTTGCAATCTGGAGAGAACATTGCACAGTGTTTCAGTAGACATGAGGTTATACATTTCCTTTAAGTATAGTTCTACAGCACGCAGTTCTCAGTAGGTAAGAAATATGCTAATTATTGTTAGGGGAGAACCCAAGATACGATTTTTCTGGAAGATGCTGTCTGTTAACTCTGTTATCTAGCAGTCTGGAATTTGAGCTGGTAACCATTTCGATCAGGGAGAAGAAGTCTAGTGACATATTGTCATTTGCATTTTATAGTTTCTGCGAGGAAAGTCTCAGTGTTTGACTAAGCAATTTTTACCTGAACATCTTAACCTGACAAATGCTTAGGTGCATACTTGTCTTCAGGGAAATAAGTAGCGCCACTGAAATCAGTGAGACTTCTCATGCTTGCAGGGAAATGTGTATCCATGTACTTGAGGAGCAAGGTCCTGTCCAGCTTAATCTTTGTTGTATTTCCTTGCTGGTATCTCTCTTCAGACTGATGAGCAGATTGTTTTCTGTATAAGTGGGGTTATTCAGGTGGTATTGGAAATAGTTGAGTATGAAGATAGTGATGCAGTGAATAGCAATGCCTTTTCACTGGTTTATAGCATAGCCTTTACAAAGTGAAAACAGTATGTAGCAAAAAGTGAGTAGCTAGAGCTCACACTGTATGTGAAACCGAAATGTCTGCAAGTGCAATGTTCCCTTCAAATTGTGAAGCATTGTGTGGTTGCCTCATTTAATCTTTAATTATTTACTACTTTCTTATGTGGATTAATACCAGTTATTTAATTCTGGAACAGAAACATTCGGGAGACATTTGCAAATATGTCAAACTCTGCTATCTTACTGGACTTTAAAATTAGACACGAAGTCTGAGTTAATATTTCAAAAGATGGAGCTTCTTTCTCAATTATCATTCAGTTCTCTGCAAAAGTGATTTACACATACTGTATATAATTTATCTGGTTTCTGGTTTATTTATTTTAAAGAAAAAATGTCCTTTATTAGGAATTGAGTTTAGCAGAGATTATGTAATTCCAACAGTTTCTATAGTCTCTCTTAATGGGTTTTTGATTATGCTTAGCCAGGTAGCTCACCGGTAACTCTGTTTGGATCCTTTAACTTGCACTCTGTGCAAGCCTGCTCAAGCCCACAGAGCGATACTGAGTGCAAGATGGGATGTGGAAAAGCAGGTCAGACCTTTTTTGTGGTGGTCTGTTTAATTTTTGGGCGAAAAATAGCTGCTTTAATTTGTAAATAATTTTGTTTATTAGTATCTTTCGGTAGTAATGTGTGTCAGCATTGAGTTCTTTTGCAGGCGTATTTCCTCCGAGCCCCTGATAGCTCCTTGGATTACATTACATTGTATTGTTTGTCTTTGTCTATTTTTTGGCTGAATTCAACTGATGTCTCTGCATTTTCTCATACAAGGCTATGAAAAATCTCGAAGCTTAAACAACATAGCTGGCTTGACAGGCAATGCTCTGCGACTGTCTCCAGTAACATCACCCTACAGCTCACCTTGTCCTCTAAGGCGCTCGCGGTCTCCCATCCCTTCCATCTTGTAAACCAGATGGCATCAATCGGCTACATAGTATTAAATCAAATACTGTTTACCACATATTGGAAATAAATGTAGCATTAACCATAGGCTCCACAAATACTGTCTAACTCATGCATGATAAAACTGTCAGTAGTAAGAAAAGCCACGTGGGTAGCTGAAGATTTTTGTCTTGGCTTTTAAAGATTACCTAAGGTAGCAATTCTCCTTTTATCTACTACATTGTCCTACTTTCCTGTGGCAATAAAAAGACAGTTAGTGGATGCTGTTGTCCAGTATATTTAATAAATAAGCGTATTTTCAGGGAGATTTACTTAAAATAATGTTCTTCCAACTAATTATCAGTCACTTCATCGAACCTCCATTTCTTGTGACTCTAATCCATTCTGAAGATGTCTGCTCTGAAGGATCTGCTCATTTGCATGGACCATCCTGTCTCCATCACCTGACAAGCAGTGTTGTTGATTGTGGAGGCCACAGAGGGCGCTGGATGTGTGTTTGCACATTGTTACCATCCTGCTGAAATGAAAGCACTGATAAACTGGTCTGCATGTGGGATTGTTTTTCTTTGTTTAACCTCTTCCTTTATTTTTTTAACTACTTGTTTATAAATGGCTTTATTTTGTGATTAACTTATTTTGGTAAGGGATTGCTGTATCAGAGTTCTGAATGTCTCCGGTTGTTTGCACACAGATAACTGCAAAGAGGTTGTCATTACTGGTTACACGCAAGCAGAAGCCAGATCTCTTTCTTAATGGCTTGGGGAAGGCACAAAACATGCAAGAAAGGTAAATGCCATCCAGACTTGCAATTTTAAGCTAGCAAGTGCTGCTTGGTACTGTAGTAATTTTTCTACTCCAGGGTTCTTCAACATTTTCAGAGGCTGAGTACCAAGTAAAATTGAAATGGTTGTTGGGGGCTTTTTTGTACCACTGTAAGAGGGTAGTAGTTCTCAAGTCAGGTTTTTGACCAGCCTTACACCTCTGGCTCACAAGCTTCAAAAATTTCTTCAGTCAATGTTTTTAGGTGCTTTGTCCTATATGTTGTTTGTCTGTCTGTTTCACAACCTGTCTCCTGTATTCTCCATCTGTCTCCATAAAGCATAGAGATACTGTTAAAATGCCCCCCTCTTTTAACTAAGAGCACTTTTTCTCCTATTCTCTTTTTTTCATATGGACTATACATATGTGTATAGATAGAAATATATCTATTTTTGAAGTGCAAGTTAGTATCATCTAGACTAACTCATGTGTGCACTCTGAAGATTTTTCAAGTGAGATTTAGTAGGAGCTTTACAGCACTGACCAGTTGCCTATTGCATCAATCTTCCTGCTAGCAACCAGCATTCATTACAATTTTGAAACTGTATCTCCTCTAGTGTCTTTTTCATTCAATATTAACCACTGTTTATGCAACAGGACAAATGCAATGGCAAATTTGAGGTTCTGGGCTGGTGAGGAAAAATTACCATAGAGTTTTAGAACTACATGAGGAAGACCATAATGACTGAAATCTTTAGAAATCATTGAAATTGTTGAATAATACCTTTTTGTCATGTTTTATTTTTGGTTAGGAAAAAAAATACAAGTTACTGTTGACCATGTAACATGTTCTTCTGTATATAGCCTAGCCCAATAGCATGACCTGCATGTCAGAATTCTTGTACAATAATGTATTTATCAAAGTATACATTTCTGACATTTAGAGATGTACATTGATTTAGTTTTGGTAAAATATTGTCAATAGAGAGATAATTGCAAACAGCTTTTAGCAAATTAATTAATATAATATCTGGTGCTGCTGTTATATTAACTACAGTGTTGTACAGAATTTATCATGGATTTTTGACTGCTGAAAAAGGGACAATGGAATTTAGCCATACCAAGGACTGTACTGGAAAGAGACTGCTGCTGCTGAATGGGCCCTGATAAACAACTCACACCTTGAGGAGGTCACTGAGACTTAACGTGCGAAGTAGAGCTTGTTAAAGAAGATTAAAGATCGCTCATAATTACTGCTGCCAGAGGAAGGGGTGACTAGTCACTGTTGATGAGTCAGCTGTAAATAAAACACATGTGCATGGAATATCAGTTTTTATCTATATCAAGGAAAGCTGAATCATGTCATCACTGCTAAGGCTCCATGCAAAGACCCACACCCCTGTGTTTATTCTTCCTGGTTCCTGCAGTAAGTTGTGCTGTGGATCATACAAAGACATACACTTAATAATGATAGTGATGATGTAGTCTACATCTGTCTTGACTTCTGTCATACTAATGGCATATTTTGCAAAGGTCACAAATTTGAGCAGAGTAGGTTTGCTTAAGTCCTTGCATTCTCTGTTTGCCATGACCTAAATTATTATGAATTCTAGTGTACATGCCAAGTCTTAAGTCTACTTTTCACTTTGATAACAAAAATGTGACTGCAGACAAACATCACTGACTTTGTTCACAGCACACAATCTTCTTTCATTGTTACCTCAAAGTATAAGTATTATCAGAAATAAAATCTGGCAGCAAGACTATTTTGGTTTTTTTTTAATTGAAAGTGTTGCAAATCCAACATCAATAAGTATAAAAGTTGTATTAAAATTATATCTGACAAATGTATATTTTGCATAAAATATATATTCTTTGATAAGTTACTTTCTGTGATTTTTGTGGTAAATGGATCTAGTATATTCTATGTTTATGAGACATTGTAGTGCTACGATGTGGTAATTATGTTCTCTCCATCCTATTCAGTGGGAAATTCTCCAGAATCTGTTTTGTCACCCTGGTGTCCCGATTGTAGGGACCGGTCCCAGTTGTGAAACTCTGTATCGTGGAACTTCTGTGAACATGTCAAGGTGCATGCACAATCCTGGTGGAAACCAGTGGAAATGTAATACCTGAATTGGAGAATAAAAGGCAAAAGACCTGGGGAGGAACTTGGAACATATCTTCTGAAGTGGCTCATGAGCTTTCTTTAGCTGTATTGGTCCCCTGCCTGCTACTGGCCATGCCAGTTCTCAAACCAGCTTCCTGGGGTGCATGAGGAACTAATGCAAAAACTAGCCTGAGCTGGCTTCTGAAACAATTTAAAATCTATCTTCTTGTTAGTGACCCTATGCCTTATGTGGAAGTTGCAATTGGGTCAGAAGTTTTCAGTCTAATGGGAGTTTTATTTCATCCTGGTGTGAAGTCAACTTAAAAAAGAGGTGATAAATGGTTACCTAAAATTACTAATTTAATACTGTATTTGGGGCAACCAGTGAAATCCCCAAATACATGAGCAGAGTGTCTGAGATGGGTGATGTAGCTAGTACAACTGTACACATGATCAGAGAGGCTGTAATGCAGTATTTTGGCAAATGTACTGAGATGTAAGAAAGATTCCAGAAAATGGGATCAAGAAGTGTTCAAGTTTTGGAAAATGTATTATAGTTGTATATCGGGAAAACTCAATGTGCTGAGTTCGCCCAAAGGTTAAAAGTTGTCTGTACTGTGACCTGTGAGCAGTACCCACGTGAAGAAGAGGTGTAGTGGTTAGCCAGGACAAGGCTCACAGCCAGCGTACAGGTGTGATGTCTCCTCCAAGCACCCAGAGAGAGGTATCTGGTTTTCCTCAGTGCTACACAGGGATGGTGATGCACCCCAGATAGGATGCATACAAGGTGGTGCATTGTGCTGGTCAGGACTGTAGAAAACACTGATGACCAGGTGGTTTCTGACATCTTCTACTGTCTCTGGATGATAAGGAGCCTGGTAGGACCTCCACCAACACAGGACTTTGAGTCCAGAATATCCTGGTTGCAGCTATTTATTTTACCCATAGAGAACCAAGCCCATGTTTAAATGCATGTTTTTAAAACACAATTGGAGGACAACCTGATGGTGAGTGTGGTAACTATTCATGTCTTGAGGCTACAACCCAACTCTGACTGTTCTAAGAGGAAGGGCTGGCTTCACTACCAACCGTCAAAGACTAGCCCCCTCCTGTTCTTTCTTTGCTTCTGAGCCCAGGAAGGGCTGAAAAGTGCATTTTTATGAGATTTACTCCACCAATGTTTTAAGTTTTTCAGGCCAAGGAAGGCTTTGAACCCAAACCTCACTCTTGAAGGATAATGCAGTTCGTATGTCTCAGATACAATATAAAGGATGTGCTGCACATTCTCATTCACTTTTGATCACCCTTTAAAGAAAACTAGATGAAATGATCTTTTGTAAAGGGGGCACTTACATGAGATGTGCATACACAGAACAGCTCTATCCAAACTCTCAGAGGCCTTTGGCTCTGCAGAAGCAAAATTGCACCTGGAGAAAGGAGTTTTGGTTCAATCAGGAAGATGCTGTGTAGGTATTCCAAGGATCAAATATCCACTAAGGGATAGTTGTGGGCATTTCTGGGCTTGATTTAGGAGTTCAAAAACTTACTTATTTCTTGTATAAATAAGACCTAAGGTTAGAAATCAAAACTAGAAAATAAGCAGTGAATTTACAAGCAATGCATCCATTAAGACCATTTGCCAAAGGTTTGTTGCTCACTTGCCTTTTAAAATTGTAAAATCAAGATGTCAAAAAGGAGCATTCTTTTGAAAGATAAACTAGTGCAACAGCAGGATTTTTGTAGAGATTGAATTTGTGACAGGATGTGGAGATAAGCAGATTCTAGGACCTTTTGACTTTGAATGCAGTTACTGTTCTTATGAGGCCTCATTCAGCACTGAGAAAACATTGCTGTTCCATTGAATTTTGACACACTGCATTATGAGTGTTACAGGTGTGTTACGTGAACTGGTTCCAGAATTGCAAAGAAGCATGCAGCTAATGATAATTAATATAATCCTGTGTATCAGGGGGGTTTTCATGCATGAAACAATTACTGTTACTAAAAGTTCTCTTACTAAAGATCTGGATTAAATTAAAGCTGCTAAGAGAGAAGGAAACTTAAGGAAACTTCATTCAGATGGGTTACTGAAAACTGTAGGAAGGGGTCAATCTGACATCAGCAAACTTGCCAGCATATTTAAAGTGAAATATGAATTTGAAAAGTCCTGAATGAATTAACTAATTGGAGGGCATTTTATCATCAGAAAAAAATCATGAAGAAGTCAGATAAAGCAAATTGGAATGGAAAATTGCTACTAGAAAAGAAAATTAATATATTAATATGCTGTATTACAAGCAGTGGCTTGAACGATTCCATAATAGAGCCCTTGAATACTAACTGATAAGAAATTTAAAAAAAAGGTCCATCAGGTTAAAGTTATCAGAAATACTAATATTTTTATAATACATTATTTTCTCCTTGGAAGTAGTCATTATTTATTTAATTTCCAAAGAGACGAGTTATTTTAAAAGTTGTGGGTTTAAAGTTGAGATTTGGCTCAGGAGCAAATACTGAGCTGTTAGTGTTGGGTGCTGGGCACATAGCTGGTGTGCCATTGGAAGCATTTCCCTCCTACTTCACTGAATATCCGTGGGACATGTTGAAATTGCAGAGGTGTCTGATTTCTGGCCCCAGAGATGAGGATCTGTCACACGCTATCTCAGTGGGAGGGCTGGGGTTCTCTCCAGCCAGGCATGAGTAGTGCAGAGCTCCTGGCTCCATGGCACAACCTGCAGAAGCATCCCGAGTTTGGTCTAGGTGTGGCTTCTCATTGCCTTCTGGCAAAATATGCAGGCTCCCTCCACCCTCTGCAACCCCCTTCCCCAAACCCAGCCTTCTGTCACTTGCATTTTTTTATTACGAACATGTTGATGAACAGCTGACAGATTTCAGATTCCTACTTTCACAGCTTCACATTCACAGATGGCAATCTTCTAGCATGTTTAAAAAAAAGAAGTTGGAGGTGGACATTTCTTGAAAATTTGGCACCAAAATGTTTTGCATTTCATTTAACATCTCCTGTATTATTTGCAGGTGGAAGACTGGAGATCCATTTAAACCAGGGCCACAGCTAGGCTATTTTGAAACTTTTAGGATGTGTTCCTTTTATATTTTGCATCTGGTTAAAGCATCACTGCATTTTGCTATCACATGAAGCCTCAGTTTTCTCCTCAAATGGGATTTGGAGATAAGATACTAGGGCAAATCAGAGGGTACTATTTTTAGTTTCAATTGGAACAGGCTGCCCAGGGAATTGGTGTAATCACCATTCCTGGAGGTATTTAAAACACATAGAGATATGGCACTTGGTGATATGGTGTATTTGTGAATATGGCAGTGCTGGGTATAATGATTAAACTCCATGGTCTTAGAGGTCTTTTCCAACCTTAAAGATTCGCTGATTCCAAGACTCCTATAGGACTGTAAACAGGAATTGTGCTATGAATAAAAAGACACTCCCTGGGAAATAACGAGGCTGTAATGGATGGCTGTAACCTATCTTTGTTTTGCAGAATGATGTGGGCACCTTTTCTTTAAAACACAGAAAGCAGATGATTTTGTGTCAGCCTCCTCTGAGCAGCACCATATTTGCATAAAGAACTACCAAAAGAAGAAAGTAGAAGTTGTTCCCCTTGACCTTAAGACAGCTTATTTGCAAAAGTGGCAAGCTCAAACTTGTTAAAGAAGCTTGGCCTTTGCAGTGAAACAATGCAAAACTCCATCAGTCTGAAGAATAGTTAACCGTAGCAACATTATCCTATTAGGTTGATGCTAAATATAGAATGGATTTTCTGCTCCTTACAGGGATTTCCTTGCTTTGTGACTAAATGCATCACCAAGGTTTTGTGAAAATCTTATTTTCTTCATGCCTATGAATGTTGTTGGTACAATGAAGTTTGACACTCTGAAAGTCTTAAAATGATGCCATTGTTTAAAAAGGCACTTTTTGCATTTTGCTAGCATGAAAAATCAGGTGTCTTCTGACTGGAACACTGGAAAGAGGAGTAGAGAGAGCACTGAAATACATTATTTTCTTGAACTCTTACAAAATCTGACACATGAAACTGTGACCTGACAGAAATAAAAACTCAGTGTCTTGACACTGGCTGTAATTCTTCCAATTCTCAAACTCTTCTTCATAGTTTTCTTTGGAAATCACAACAACAAAATAATTTTGTTGTTCAGTTACTGCTGTTTATAACTTGTACTTAACCCTTGATAATTGACCTTTAAATCTGTGAATAATGGAGCAGGTATAGAGCTAAGGAGCATGAGGACTGCACTCAGAACATAAGCATGAGAACTTACGAACAAATGTGATAGTTGCACCTGTAATTAGATAAGAGTTTCCTCAGTACAGGACATTATCTGAACAAGTTTCTAGTGTAAAATGATGTCACTGACATCAGTTGCAAAATTGACCTTGACTTACTTAAGCAAGTCTAGGTCTTGGGAAGCAACTGGCTTGTCACTGGCATTTCCACGACATTCATCACCTACATCATAGAATCATAGAATTGTTTATGTTGGAAGAGAGCCTTAAGTCTTGAGTCAAACTGTTAATGCAGCAAGTTCAAATTCAGCACTAGATCGTGGCCTTAAGAGCCACATCTACACAACTTTTAAAACTGCAGGGTGTTTTGCAGCATGTCTGCTGTGTGCATGCCTGGTGCATACTCTGAGGAAGCTGCTTGGGTTTCTCCAGAGCTAAAGAAGATGGAGTGTTTATGTCTAGAAAGTGATGTTTCCCCTATCTTAGATACCTCTTTCAGTATGGGTCCATTTGATCTCTCTGAGTACCTTTTGACAGAGGTGTCCGGATCTGTCTCCCTCCTGGCAGGGGGGCAGGGACTCAGTGCAGAAGCAACAAGGCTTTACTCCAGTGCCTTTCCAGTGTTTTGCTCGGTCTTGCAGATGTACCGTGCCAAGGCTGTTTCATGGATATTTCCCATCCACTGCCTCAGAAATAGCTTTTTTTTTACTTTCTTGCAAGTGCAAGAAGTACTTGCATTCAGCTCACAAGAGGAAGGAACTGTGCACCTGGAGCCTGCCTGGGGGGCAGCTCATGCTCAGTTGTGTGTGGGATGGACATGTCTCCACACTGAGTCCTGAGCTGCTTTTTGGTTTTTGCAAGAGATACATCTCTGGCTGGAACAATCATGTTATGTGAGCTCCAGGCATACTTCAGAAACACTTCTTGGGAGAGCATTTGGCTATCTGAGACGCTTTAAGCAGAGCTCATGTTAACTGCTTGCTTTTTTCCCCCCTTCTGCAGTCTACTGAACCCACTGGGTGGTAGATTATTCCCTTGTTTTCTTTGCATGTGCCTTCACTGCTCTCTGTCTTCTGCAGCTTTCCTAACTTCAACTCTGCCCATCCTGTATGCAGGACTTGCCCACATGCCTCCTTTACCTGTCTCCTCGTTACAGTGCAGCATGAGAGCTGCTGGGAAATGAAAAGGTAAGTGAATTTGGACCTTAATCACAAGGGTAGAGAAGTACAGAACCGAGTCTTCTTTTGAAACCAACAAAAACTTGCTGGAGATACCACCTTTTGTAGTTGCGTCCAGCCCAGCTTGGAATCAACTTGCAGTTCTCTACAGCAACTTTTGTATAGCCACCACAGTTTGGAACATTAAATTTTGGAACAACAAAATGCTCTCTAAAAAGCAGCACAGCTGTCAATGATGAGCAGTTTAGAACTGGAATATGGCCAGTGCCTGGGCCACTTCAGAGGGACATGCCAAAAAAACAGATAGAGTTGATTGCTTAGAAACCAAATTCAGAAATTAAATTTTCCAGCCATATATTAACTGAACTATTCATTTCCCAATCAATATAATAGTACTGAGCAGAATGATTAGAGTGCTGAATATATAATAATCTGTCAAAAATAATGACAAACACTGACATGATTCTTTCTGGCCCTTTTTAAGGCTTACTGTAATACTGAATTTCCTTCAGATCCAAAGATAAATATAATGAAAATAGGTGCATTAGCTAAATTAATGTCAGAAATTAAACATCCCTTAAAGGTAACTATAAGAATTTACTTTAAGAAAAACTTTTATATTCTAGTCCTAGAAAAAAAGCTCTACATTAAGTTTTATTTGTAGTCCTCAGTACCCTTCAAATAGGGCATAATTTCTAGATTTCTCTTGTCCTTATTACTAGGAAGCCTGTTTCACTTATCTATATTTGAATCTTTAGGTGATGACAGGTAATTCTTCTATTCAGTCATTCCTACATTGGCTGTGTCTAAGAACACTAGGCAAACTGTTACATGCTTACACAAGTTTTCAGGTGAGGTTTTGTACCAACTGGCAAGGCAGGCAAGCATATGTTTAGCAACTGAGGTGCTCCGGGTTAATATAGATCAGTAGTTCCCAAGAGGTCCTTGGGCAGATTTGTGGCCCTGGATTTGCCTCAGCAGAGCTGTTGCTACTGTGTCTAAGCTAAAGGAAGGGGCTGGAACTGCAGCTATCTAATTCCCCATAGAAGTTTCAACACACAATGCTGAAAGGTGCAAGCATCAGTTTATGGCCAGCACTAATTCCCTGCTTACCAAAAAAGCCCAGCCCAGCCCACTGAGCAGTGTAGTTGTCCTCTGCAGGGCACAGCCAACACCCTTCCAGATTCTGGTTTAATCCCTGCAGCCAGCTGCTTTGGTTGGGACCCAGAGGCAGTGGGTGCCGTAACAGTATCTAAACCTTGAGACTAAACAATTCCTAATGGAAGTTTTACAGAGTCTTGCACTGCCTGCCCAAGAAGTAGTGTTGTGTGACAGTCACCATGCTGCTGCAGCATACATCTGTGTCCCTTTCTCATGAGGATTTCACAAGGCTGCTTTCTCCTGTGTCGTGGGCTTTGCTCACTGACATGCTGGTGGGGAAGTGGAGCTGTGCAGCCTGTACTGAACATGTCACAGCCCCTCTCCCTGTTCCCCTTTGCCCCCCTGGCTTCACAGAGTAATTGCATCATCACAGAAATGTTTGAATAATGCCACATCTTGGTGTTTAACAGTATCATGTGCTTGGTATAAAGCAAGGTAGTGGGAGGCAAGTGATCTCCAAATCTCTCTGCAGGAGCATGCCTTTGGAACTTCAGCTGTAAGTGATTTGATTTTCAGAGATACAGGCATTCTGGTTTTGCCCACTGAGTAGGCAAATAGATTTGGAATATTATGAAGGTTCAAGTGTGTCTGAGAGGAAGACAGATATGCACCAGGTGGTCCCTGTGTCCAGGCACTGGCCTGCCTGCATCAAGATCCATGGGTTCTGTTGGATATGGACCATGCTGTGAGGGCTTGAGACAGTATATCCTGTCAGTCTCAGTGGCCAGATCCTGCTGGTCCTCATTTTCTGGGATTCAGAGTGTGGACTGGAGTGAGCTGTGCTGCACAGAGAGGCAGGTCAGTGGAGAGAGCTGTGCCAGGGCCTAGGCACAAGTATGGGGCAGCCCAGTGGGGTGCAGCATCACCACCCACTGCATGGCTTCTCCTGGTCACAGCCAGAGACATTGGCCCCTTTGCCACAAAGCTATACTGCGCTTGTATTTTTGCGGAACTCCCCTTATTTTCTCTTATAGGGCTTGACTGGGCTCCTACACATTAAGGGAAAGCACAGAGCATCCCCTAGGATGGATGCACAGAGAAACATTTGTTCCTTGGATGCCCTAGTTAATGGGGAGATCCCCCTTTCCTGGGTATCACTTCAGCCACCAGCTTCTCTCCTTACTGCTCTATCTTGCACCCCATGCATCCTCAGCAGCTGGAAAATGAGAAACCACTCTTCATTTCTGGTCCTAATGAGGTTTTATTCCTTCCCTGAAACTTTGTTTACTGCATTGTCACCGTGAAAGCAATGCCAAGTATGTTTGTCAGCCCAACCAGCCCAAAACAATGTGGTCAAGGTATGTTAAATGGCTCATGGGCTTAGTATGGACTCTAGACCTCTAGAGATGCAGTTATGAATTGTGCATACGCAATTATAGTGGTTTTGCCAGGAGTTGTGTTAATTTTCTTCATAGCAGGTCATGTGGGACATTTTTTTGAAATTGCAAACAAAACAGTGTTGATAACACACCCATGTATTAGCTATTACTGAACGGTGCTTACACAGGGTCAAGGCCATTTCTGCTTCTTGGACTACACCACCACTGAGCAGGCTGAGTGTGAACAAGAAGTTGGGAGGAGCTACAGCTGGGACAGCTGATCCCAACTGACGAAAGGAATGTCCAATACCACCACATGATATTATACTCAGCAGCAAAAGCCTGTGAGGGAGGGAGCTTCCAGGGCTGCTGTTGTGTGGAATCTGGGCATCAGACAGCTAGTGGTGAGCAATATTTTGGGGGGTTTTTTCACTACTTTCTCTTGGGTTTGTTTTTCTATTTTGTTGGGTTTTATTTTACTTACTAAATTGTCTTTTGAACCATGAGTTTTTCCAATTTCCATATGCTGCCAGAACCTGCTTATGTTTAAGGTGATAACAGGGCTTGTTTGTTTACTTGGATGTTTTTACTTCTAATTAGGCTTAATTATTGAACTTAGTTTCTACTTAGGAAATTAATTTTTTTTCCTTTTCTTACAACACTGTTTTCTCTTTCAAGACCAACTCAAGGCAGTTTCAAGGAGTCATCAAAAGCTGACATTGAAATGCAAGCAGCTGACATTGAAATGCAAGTACTGGCTCACAGTTTCACAGCTGCATGTGCTCTTTAGCCTCATCAGGATTACAAGGCCACCAGTGTTTCTGAATTAATTTTACATAACTTCAGTCAAGTTACAATACTAAAATAATACAAGTGGACCATCTTTCCCCTTCAAAGGATTCAAACAAAAAATGGAGAAATTCTGTCCTTTCATTGGCACTATGGATCTCAGCAATGGGTTTCATGGACAACAGACTTATTGTCAAACATTCAAGGAAGGACCCTAGGAGTTTTTCAAAGGTGCTTTGTGTACGAGATATTCTGCAGGGAGAAGCTGGGACTTGCCTAAATGGTACTTTGAGCCTTGGAAAACTCCAAAATTCCTTTCCTTGTTCCCAAGTTGAACACATCTACTGTGAATAAGTTTGGTTACAAGTCACTGGGGTGGGTGGCTGATAACCTCTCTGATATTGTCACACACTGAGCTGCAGGTGAGAAGGCTGCAGAGGGGCTGTGAGCACTGAGGCACTGCCAGGTCTCACCAGCTCCAAAGACCACTAATTCCTCAGTTTCAATGCAATAGCATGCAAACACCCTC
>VWZD01001856.1:846584-933380 GCA_013396695.1 Sakesphorus luctuosus
CCCCAACCCTCTGTGTCATCACTCTCCCACAGATAAGAAGGGAATTTTATCCTTCTCATCAGATAATACTGCAGGTAGTACTTGTTGAGTGTGATTGCAGTGAGCAACACATGCAGATGGACTGCGTGTTTCAGAGCTTAGCACTGAATTTTCAGAGCTACCCCTGTTATCAGCTAGCATGTTGTGCCAAGGGTTTTCATCACATCATACACAGCTACCTGGAAACACAGGGAAGCCACAACTCTGCCTGGCAGCTGGAATTAGTGCTTAGTGCTTAGCCCCAAGCCAGTGGAGCTGTGGCAGGAGACACCTCTCTTTCCAGGGAAAGGCTATTAGTGGTCAGGACACGCTCTCAGCATAGTGGCACTTGGACAGTGTCACCACACACTCCTTTCCCTCAGTGTACGGGCACTTTACAACCTGCCTCCAGCTTTAATTCAGTCAAACTCATTCTACATTTGGAAGCCCTTCTCTGTGGACCTGAATTACAAATTTATTTACCAGCCCCCTCTCGCGCCCTTTTTTTTTTTTTTTTTTTACCTGGAGATAAAGGAACAAGGATGAAGATAAGTTATACTTGCAAAGTAGTGGTGTGTAGCTTTGGAACACTGTTTAATATAATGGTTGTCCAAAAATTATACTGACAAGGAAATTCCAGAAAATAATAAGAACAATTAATGTAATTTAATGGATATCCATAAGCATACTTCATTAATTTCAGTTTCCTCAGTCTTTCATCAGAAAGACTCCTATTTATGAATAACTAAACTACAGTAATAACAGAATTAACCCTTTCCAATAATCATCCCACATGACTGATACTGTGTTTTTGTCATCTTATTTGCACTGAGTTATTTTTTTCCCATCTTAAAACTAGAAAAGTAATTCTGTTTTAGTTTCTTTTAACATTTAACACCATCAAAATCAGACTTTGCCAGGTGGAGTACAGAGACTGCTTTACACTGGAGAGATATAGATTTCCCTAGAACTAATTTTTAACTTCTAACATGTGGAGAAGTGATAACATAATGCATTACTGGGCAGTAATAAAGACATTATGGCAAGATCTGTGTTGTGTGCTTCCTATTCGAAGTTAAGGGTTCTTAACCTTTTGGCTTTCCGCCCTTGTGTATCAAACACTTAGTAAAAGCCATTGTAAGGTGCTATTAACATGAACTAATTTTAACAAGGTATGATGGCAAGCTGAAAGTAGTATGTTACCTAAAAAGTCTCAGTCAAACTTCCATTTCAACAAAGTTATGTTCCAATTCCATGTGTATTAGTGCTTTCCATTGAGACCGTGTTCAGCTGTGCTTAACACATTTGCTGCATCTCCTTAACTTCTGGGTAAGGTGTGTTTGACATGGTAGACTTGACTCCATGGTTGGGACATATCCACCATTCTGAAGAGGAAAAGCACAGTGCCCATACTCAGTCCTGCTTAACTGTGTACAAGGTGAATCTGAGCAGACAATGAGTGCTGCAGAGATGTGAGCTTTTCTGCTGCAAATGTGTGACACACACAAACGTTAAAAAAAACCAAAAAACCAACAAACCAGTAGTCGTTAAAATACTCAACCAACCCCAACTGGTATAAAGACGTTTCAAACTCTTCTAATTGCCATGAGTACAGAATGTCTTATATCTTCTCCTATTCACATCATAGCCAATCCTTTTTTTTCAGGGAAGATGTTTCTTCCTATCATGTAAGATTGGAAGCACAGTTTCAAACTCAGGAATTGAAATTTGCTGATGAAAGTGGTATGAGAACCATGAGAGCATACAGTGTTTGCCCACTGCATGGTGACAGGAGAAATTTAAGATGAGGGGACACTTGAGAGGGCAGAACAAAAAGCTAAATCAGCCATACGGTTTTTTCCTGTGGAACAATGTCAGCAAACCTGCCTATATATTCTGGAGTCAAAAGAGAAAAAGGTAAACCCCACCCCTCCACCTATGAAAAAGATGAGAAAGATTTTCTTTTCTGCTGACCTTACCCAAATAGTGCAGCTTGTTCTTAGAATTTTATAAACATTATGTCATGCAAATTTGCTACATCAGAAGTTCATTTACAGGTTGATGAATGGATATCCTGGTGATTCATGGTAAAAGTAGAGAGTTGGCTCTGGCCCTTTTACTACAAAACCTGGAGAGCAGTTATAACATACATCAAATTAAGGTCCACCAAGACAACATCCCTTCCTTTGATGTGGGATGCCCCTGGTTCCCTTCCTTCTTTGGCCTCTAATTGCAAATGTAAGAGATCCAGATTGGTGCAACATATTCATTGTCAGAGCAAAGTTGAATTGCAGGAAAAACAAAAAATAAAAGAGGGGAAGTACGAGGAAAATACCCTTCTTCAGTTTATGTGAATTTATGTCTCACTCTGCCTCTCAGCATGGAAAACTTACATAAATGTAACTCTTGGCCATCAGGAGAAGGGTATAAATGGCTTTGATAAAATCCGTCAGGGCTGCAAACGCTACATACTGCTTTATAAGCAGCTTTGGAGCTTCTGCCCACATTTCATGCATTCCTCACCAGCAGCAAGATAAGTTTAGAAATACGACTTTTCCAGAAAACACACATGAAAATGCACACTGCCTTGCAGGTTGGCCTTAAGCACATTTTTGTTCTTTTTCTCAAAAAAGCATCAAAATGGCGTTTGCCTTCACATTTTCAAACCAAACTAACCCAGTGAAATTGTCTTTGGAAACTGTAAATGTATGCAGAGTACTAACGCAAGATGAAGTAAATATCTATTACTTATAATAGAAGATTGAACCTGAAGATTAAAAAAATTAGAATTGATGGAAAAAACATTAGTGCATGCTGTCATATGCAGACATCAGAAACCACTGGTTAATATTTAGCATGCCAAGTGCAGGCATCTTTGAAGTGTGAATCACTGTGCAGAGCAGGAAAAAACAGCAAAGATGCAAGAGAAAAATAACATGCTGAGTCTTAAAATTTTACTTCTATTCACTCATCCAAAGTATGCCCCTGAAAAGATTAATGCCCTAGAAATGTAACTGTGAAAGGAAATCTAGATTATCTGTCCAAATCTGAAAGTTAAAAATGGTACAGGAGTAAATGACAACCTAATAATTCAGGACTACAAATTCATCTTGAAAGTTTAACCTTTTTTACTGCTTTTGAGTATATTAAGAGATACAGAAAATGATCTCCTGGAATGGATCTGGGGACTTTATTTTTAATGTATTTAAAGTCTATGAATGAAAACTTGGGCATACATTCTGTTCTTAATTATTTTTCTTCTCTTCTCATAAGGTTGCTCCTGCTCCAAAAATGTTTGTATTGATAGCACTTGGGAATGTGATCTAATATATGAGAACAGATCTGAATGTGGCTTATTGTGAATGTGAAGTCCATGGGCTCTGCAAGTGATCCATGTTTCATCTGTGTGTGGTCACTGTTATGATGATGCCGAGAAATGTGGCTAATAATAACTACTCAGAGACTTTGCATCTTTGAGCAGCAGGTATTGTTTATTCGGTGCTGGGAGGGAGTGAGATCATTCCACCCAACTCACTCCCCACTTTGAGTGAAACATAAGCATTTATACATTTCAGAAAACAGGAAATGTCGAAGGGGCAGTCCCTTTTTTTTTTTACATCTCTCGGTCACATAAATCTCCCTGCTGGAGCATGCACATTTCTTCACTGTAGTAGCCGTTTTCTTTTCTTCATCCTCTTGGTCACTCTGATGGTCATCCTTGAAGCTTAAACTTTTCACCTTGTGTCTCGGTGCATGCTCTGTTTACTGCTTTACTGCCCAACCAGTTTGTTCTGATCAGATTTTCTGGTTTTCCCTTTCTGCTGTGATCTGATTGGCTACAAAGCTTCTGTAGTTAATAGGGTTAATGCTTCACACATCCTTTTGGCAAGTTAAGCAATACACACATTCCTTGCAAGTTAAGCAATTGCAGCTACATATTTTAATGCTAAGAATGGTTTTCTTATATCAATGACCCACCCTACCAGTCAGGAGCAATTTTTTGTTTTAGTTATGAGTCCCTTGGGATGAATTAAAGTAAATCAATACTAGACGGTCAGTGTTTAAAGATATAGCTATACATATACATGGTTTATTTTAGAACAATTTGATTGCAAAGGAAATCAGGTATGTAGCCATTTTGGTTGTTATTATCTATAGTAACAATGACAATATGAAAACATAAAGGTATTGCGCAGGAAAACAGATATATAGGCATTTTGGTTGTAAAATAGCAATGTAAAACCATAAAGATATCACCCAAGAAAACACGTCAGAGAAGGGAGAGAGAAAGGGAGAAAGTGCACCCCAGGAAATGGGTAAGAGAAAAGAGGGAAAGAAAGAGAGAAAAGAATAAAGATTTTATAGTCACCACTTAAAGATCTCAAGCAAACTTGGTTGTTGTTGTCATTGGTGTCTTGGTCTGTCACGGAGTGGTGGAGGAGAGAAACCCATGAAACATAAAGTTCTAGGAGTTTATATACCTTGAGAAACCTTCCTGGTGCCTCCCCATGTGTGAGTGAGCTGTTTTTACAGATGCTGGAGGTGCCTAGTTTTTGCAGTTATTTAGGTTTGGAGGGGCCTGGAGATGGGCCACTTTGAAGGGCCCCTGTTCAAAGTGGGGCTTTAGTGATGGATATGTGCATAAAGGCTCCCTTTTGACACAGCCTGGCTCATAGGAGATAAGCATCACACACCCAAAGAGTTGCCCCCAGACCTATGAAGTTAACAGTTTCTGGTCTATGGCCTTCTCTCCTAAGCCTTTATCTTCACTCTCCTGTCAGCAGGCTTACACAGGTCTCTACAGCAGCAATGTTTTAAGGCAATTTTAAAAATCCCAGTTCCTCGCAGTCATCTAAGATTGATTCTTTAACAATCACATCTCTTACTGGACTGGCATTTCTGTGATAAAAATTACTATGTGGGAATTCAAAGTTTGTTTTTCTACAGTCACATGTATCCCGAATTTAGCATTTTGCTTCAAATGCTAGTGCAGTAAATATTGACTACCCCTAAACCTTGCTTGTTCTTATTGTGATGATTGAAATAATGCATTGAATTCGTATCATAGTCTGCAAAAACTTGGCTTCACTCAAGTTCGACAGAGGTGCCAGTAAAATTCAATGACAGAAGTGTTTGTTTAAAACCTGTTCAAAAAATGGTTATGGCTAGGACTCTAATAAATGCATTTAAAAATAAGTGATAACTCATGTAAAATGTTTGAAAGCATGATTTCAGATCTAGAAAGGAGTTTCTGCTAGTTAAAAGAAATATATCGAAACAAGAAGTATTTTTTCCCACCAGATTAAAAAAATCAAGGATTACTTTGCTCCAGGCAGCAAGTTCTTGCCTTTTCTGTACCATCAACATGGGCTACTTCACTTGTCTTGTTTTATACTTTGTCATATATGACAAACCTTTAGACATTCCATAATGCCACAGTTCATCTGAGGTCAATCTAAAATATCTCTGGTTCCCCTCTGAAATTTTTTAATCCTGAATGACCCTCACACAGCCTTTTAAATGCATTTTTTCTGTCAGCATTTAGGAGTATTGCACCATTCCCTTCCCAGAAAAGAATCAAGGGACTTCCACTACGGAGGGCTCTGCCTCTCACTGATGCAAGGGGCTGAGAGCATGCACAAGGTAGTATTTAATAGGTGTGCTAATTGCTTCAGTTTCCTTCTGCCAAGCCTCCTCCTTAGCTGGACTCACTTTTTGTCTGAGCTACAGCACAGTTTTCATCAGACAGTACAGAGTCTTCTGCTGGTCCTTGTTTGCTGCCTCTGAAGTACAGGAGTCTGTGACCACTGAGACCCTCTTGGACTTCCCACTCAGACCTTTATGAAAGGGCCTGAGTCAGTCCTACCTTTTGGAAATGTCAGTACTTTGGTCATTTTTTGGTAATACTGCTCTTCTAGGAAGTGCCTCAGTATTTTTAATACGATCAGCTGTGCTGGTTTAAAGATAAACTGGTAGGAGAAATGAACCCAGCACAAAAGAGATTGTAAGTCAGAGTTACAATTTAATAAAAATATTACAATAAATGCAATGGCACAAAGAGAAATTGGTTTAAACCCACAAAACCCAGCAGTATGACCCAGCACACTGGGGCACAAATGCAATGGTGTTCGTTAGCCTCTGTGCTGAGACCCACGTGGTTCCCCCAAGTCTAAAGTAAAAGGAAGTGAAAAACCTGTTGGTGCAGATGATGGTTGCAGTCAGGTTGAGAGTGGTGGTCTCCTCCAGTCGATGTTCTGGTCCTCCTCTGGATCCAACGAGTGGTACCAGAAGTCCCAAACCCCCAAGTTTATGTATGCTCAGGTTCAGGAGGGAGCAACCAGTGCGTCCCTCAGGGCAGGGAGTTCCACAATGGGTGATCTGACTCTGTGAGTCATGGAGTATTTTTAGAATTGTTGCCAGCCTATTAGCAAACTCCCCCTCAGGCTGGGTGTAAAGGTGCTAACAATTTCCTGGAGGGGTGTTATCACACCTCTTATCTCACAGACTTCTTTAACACCCAAGCTTACATCCTGAGGGGTCAGATGTGCCCTGGACAGCTGCTGCAAATGGTCCATGGTTAACAGCTCGTGAGAGATTATTACATAGAGACTGGAGAATACACACCTTTGGTCACACCCACACAGTAGTCTCAGTTGCTGAACCAGGACATCAGCAAAGGCTGCCATCATCTGTATGTCCAAGTACCTGGGAGGTACTCAGGGTGTTGTAAAAGTTGTCCAGTTCTTCATGGAGAGCTTAAGAGTTCATCTACAGAATACATATTGGTGTTAAAGGGTCTATCTAGCACTCACAAGATCTAATAAAATCAGTCAGCATGGGTTGATTAGCCTGTTCAGGGGACAGGCATAATGCAAGTACATTTTCTCCAGCACCTGGCAGAATTTTTACATCCTCTCACTTCTTATGTCGTCCTCATTGTCTTCTGCTGTCATAAAACTTCAGGACTCCGTCAGTTTCTTGAACTCTTGCTTACATTTTCATCCCAAGTCTGCTGAAAGCCTCTACCTAGTAATTGCTCCTAATGCTGGCAATCTGGATGGGAAGATCAGCCCCAAAACATTCAGTTCTCTATTTAGAGTCTTCGACATCCTTCCTCACCTGAGCAACACTCACTCTAGTGAAGGCAGGAGCAATTTTAATCTTTTCACCTCTACATATTTCCACCATGGATTTTATTTTGGTTCAGTTTTTCACAGCCAATTTTGAAGTTGTCTGCTTCATCCTTGTTCTTAAAGTTTTGGCTTGTCCATCATTTAACTCTCTCTGACTTGAGGCAAACTGTTTCTGAGATTGAATGTGTAAGTGCTTTTTACCATGCATGTTACTACCAGAAATACTTGGTAATGATTGCAGACCACCAAGATGAATGTCAGCACTAATATCTAAAATCTTCATTCTGAGAAATAATCTCTTCCCAGTGGAGTAGTTAGGTACATGCACTTATGGGAGACCCATTGACTTCAGGTGTGCTTAAACCATGTCTTCAAGTGTCTTAGTAAGTCATATTTATAATCAAAATCCAGACCTCAAAATAGTGCCCTTTGAGCTGATTAAGATATCTTAAGATATTTCTGCAAGATACTGCTTAAAGATTGTTTCCTTTTCTAATTCTTCAGTAAGGTGACTCAGCTCCTTCTGATCATTCACAAAAATCTGCTGGTAATATTTAATCAGTTCAGGAAAATTCTGGCAGCTTCAGACTGAATCTCCCATTCAAGGGCAAGTGTTGCTTCTGCTTACTAATAATCAGAGAGCAGGAAAAAAACTCCAAACAACCAAGCATAAATTAACCTGAAAATAGCAGCATTAAATGTTTAATGAGTCTGGAGACTGCACATCTTTGGGTTATTCATCGACATAATTATATGTGTGGTTTTGTCCAACAAGATTTTTCCTTGGGAAATCTCATACCTTTATCCACAGTTTATGAAACCCACTGCCCCAGGCTGTTGTTTCATACCTCTTTCTGGTTTCTCCTTTAGCTCAATGTATGAAAGAACTCAGGTACTCACCTGCTTTTCCCCTCCACCATCAGCACTTAGATCCAACACTCAGAGCCTTCAAAACAGGGCTTAGTTGTGCCTCATCCCAAAGGGGTCTAATATTCCAGCACCACCAGCAGTAAATCCACAGTTTCTTGCACAGCTGCCTTAGGCGTGACAGCTGCTTTCCTTGTCTAGGGTAGCCAGGAGGTTGCAGTTCTTCCCCAATTTTGCAAGGATGGTTTCATGTTCTCAGTTGTCAAATCTTGAGGACGGTAAGATGTCTCTGTGCACATGGAAGTGGGTCACCCATGTCCTTGAGCCCCCATCCCCTCAGCCTTCCCTTAACTTCCTTGCCCCCAGATTATGCTCTCTAAAGAAGGGCCTAACAAACTCTATGTTTTGATCTTAAACTCTTGATATGGGTGTATCATAGACAAAAGCTGGTAAGGTAATATTTCAGCAACCACGTTAATCAAATATTTATAAACTAAATCATAATTCCTTAGAATATTATAGAGCTATTTCACACAAATGGAACATTGGTAAATTTTTAAAACACATTGCTCTGAACTACAAATTTAATAGGAACACCTGAGTGACAGCTGGCTTTCATGAGCAGAAATTTAGCTCAGAGAAAAGAAGTGATCACCAGGCTGGCCTATTTTGGAGAATGGCTGGCTGGCTGGCTGGCATGAGGGATTCACAGGCATGAAAAGCATGTAACTTGCAGAAGTCAAGGGAAACTCTCGGGGTGTCAGGCCTACTGCTGTGATCACTGATCCATCTCTTTCCTTATAAACATTTTTACTGCAGCTAAAAGCTGCTGCTGTGCTTTCTTCACCTTGTTCAGAGTGCACTTCTGAATTAAACCCTGTTAGTGAAATACAGCCTCTTAAAATTTACTCTTTATCCAATATTTATCAAATAGCTGTTGCCCAAGATCTGCTTTTCTCTATGCCCCTTCACAGTCCTTTGTCATAAATGTATTATTATCTTACTGATGGTATTTTTCCCTTATTTCTTCCTTTCTTAGTTTGATTTCCTATCTGTTCACGATGCCTTGCCCCATGCGAGATTTCTGTTCAGGTTATGGAGACCTGAGGAGCACTTTGTTATGGCAGGTGTCTGTCCTGCAGGCAGATGCAACCTGGCTATCCTTTGGGGGGTTCCCTTCACAGAAAGCCGTCAGAATCTTAGGTTGCAAGCTGCTTTTCTCTCCTCTCTTTGGTTTCTGGGGTTTGCAGCACACTTTGCAACACTCAGGGATATTCTGCAGAGATGGCAACACAGCTCTTTAAAAAGAGAGATGTGGCTTGATACACAGGAAGCCTGCAAGTCAGAATGCCTGAGTTGTCTTCCCAGATTTGCTCTGACTTGCTGGGAGATGTCAGGCTCTCAGACTGCTCCCGACTTCTTACAGCTTCATTAGTATTGTAATACACACTGATGTCTTTAATAAAGTGAGTTTTATGAATGTCAGAATGATGATTATTGGCTCAGACTTATTCTTCTGAAATGCTTACTCATATGAAAGATTTTTTTTTTCCTTTTCAGAGGTTTGAAAGATATTTTGACTAGATTGTTCCTTTCAAGTAAAGCATCTCACATTTGCCATGGTTGGATGCAAAGTTGTTCACCAGTATCATCACATTACTAGCTTGCCATTCATGTTCTCAAAGAACTTCAAAAAGGATGCTTTGATGTACTTCATGGACTTCTTCCAGCTGGTGTATAGATCATAGTGTCTGTGCTTCTGTAGCAAATTGTAACTTGTGGGATTTTTAGTATTTTACTGACTGCCTGAGAAAATATACTGAGGGGTGCCTTTTGAACAACATACAGGAGCTGGATATCAAGACGACAGACAGAATATTTACATCAGCAGCAAAATAGTCTGTGCTCCTGAAAAGAACTAACCACTTCTAAAATAGACACTTCCCTATAGCTCCGTAGATTTCTGCAAAGGAAAATGACAGTGTGTGGCATCTGACTTGCTTCTGGCTTCATTTTCCCATTTCTCAGCTTCCCAAAGAGGCTTGTTGAAACCCCAGTGATCAGCATGTGCTTCTGCATGCCCCGTGGCACAGTTGTTTTCCTCACCAGGTGGCAACCAGGTTATTAAAACTCCTCTCCATGGGAGCAAATGGGTAATGCTGGGAAGGGACATAAGGAGCTTTAGAAATCATTTTGCATGGCAGTTGCTGTGTCCCCATGACATGGTGCACTGCTGTCTGAAAGAAGGCTGCAGGCAACAAAGCCCTGCATCTCTCCTGGAGTAATGTATGGAGCGATCAGTTTTGGGACACTGTCATTGCTGCAGAATCCCTTACCTGGGGGTTTGCTCCAGTAACTCATGGCATTGGTTAATCTAAGGCTAAATTCTTAACATGTGATCTGCACACAGCTGACTCACTGCCCTACCAGTCCTGCACTGCAGCCAGGCACAGGGTACCACTGCCACAGCTCAGTATGCAGATGAGGTTAGGTCTTAAGACTTGTAGCTAAT
This sequence comes from Sakesphorus luctuosus, assembly GCA_013396695.1. Taxonomy (NCBI): domain Eukaryota; kingdom Metazoa; phylum Chordata; class Aves; order Passeriformes; family Thamnophilidae; genus Sakesphorus; species Sakesphorus luctuosus. The sequence goes on from VWZD01001856.1 coordinate 857,115, forward strand.
TGCTAGACTGATGGTTTAAAGGTAAACCAGCAGGAGAAATGAACCTGACTTAAGAGAGATTACAAGTCAGAGTTACAATTTACTAAAAAGATTACAATAAATACAATGATATAGAGAAAAAAATTGGTTTTAACTCACAAAAACTAGATGTATAACCCAGCACCCTGGGGCACAAGCAGAATGGTGGTTGTTACCCCCTGTGCTGAGTGCCATGTGGTCCCCCTGAGTCCAAAGTAAAAGGAAAGGAAAACCTATTGGTTAGGATGAGGGTCACAGTCTAGTCAAGAGTGGCAGTCGCAGTCCTGTTGAGGTTCTGGTCCTCCTCTGAATCTGATGAGTGGTACCAGAAGTCCAAAACCCCCAGGATTATATATGCTCATATTCAGGTGGGAATGCCCACTACCTCTCCCAGCGCAGGGAGTTTCACAATGGGTGATTTAACCCTGTGAATCATGGGCTACTTTTGGAATCTTTGATGGTTTAGGTCATTGCAACTTCCTATTGTGCCAGTCCCTAATGGCCCATTAGCAGACATGACCCCTCAGGCTGGGTCTTAAGGTGCTGATACCTCCCCAGAGGGGAGTTATCACAGCTGAGTTACTGGTGTGAAGACAGAAACATTCCCATGCCTCACTGGGTTCTCTGGCACCCAGCTTGTAACCTGAGGTGTGAGGTGTGCCCTGGGCAGCTCCTGGAAATGATCCATTATTAACAGTTCATCAGAAATGACACAGGGGTGTAAAATGCACAGTTTTGGTTACACCCGCATGGTGGGTAACTAGTCCTTGCCACCATAACTAGGACATAGACTTAAATCTTTATTTTGAATCTGTGTCCAGAATATCTACAAAATGTACTTACATGCTGAGATCATGATCAAATCTGGCAAATGCCAACTGGTGCTTTCTCTGTCACAAAGGTGAGGCTTGTCTGTCCTAGGCATGGGCCTTTCTTCATGGCTGAGCCAAAACCATGAAGCTAATTGTGCAGGACCATCACTAAGATGACCATCATATCCTCTGATGGTAAAAGCCTTTGTTTTGACTGGCTCAAGTACTACTATTTCAAAAGAAAACTTGCATCAGACCAAACTAAATAAAAATCTCATCAAAACAGAATGTTCCACAAGGCCCAGCCTTCTACCTCTAGGGCAAAGCTGAGAAGCTAAACAGTGTGTGACTGATTTTTAAGTCTACAGCTTAATGCACTGTGGGTCTGCTGCTCAGATGCTATAGTGACGAACATGTTATAAGAGCTGGCACAGAACAGAGTGAGTATGAAAAAAGTCAGACATCATGTTGAATTTGGGATTCAGATTGAAGTGCATTAATAATAAATTGAAAACATGTATTATATATGGAGGTTTCTATTGAAACATTTCTTGAGGGCAGATGAATTTTAGTGCTATAGCCGAATGATAATAGTTTTAGAGGAAATGTAGATTACTGTCATTTCTCTTGCAAATCATGTTGAGAAAAAATTATGAACAATGACAGGGCTTATATACAGGGTATATCACAGGAAACTCAATCTACTGCTAAACTCTGCATTCTCATCTCCAGCCACAGAGTCAGATCTTACAAATCTCTTTGGTGAAGGAAGAGTACAAAATATGCTGTGGGCTGTAGATCCAAAAACTACAAGGAATATGTCCAATGATTTTAAAGGAAAAAGTGCTGATGCTGGAATTAAAGACTTCTAGCTGAAGTCACATTGTTCCCAGAAATACAACGCACTCATCTTATAAAAATTACATGAAATAGTGGAAACTTCCCGAATATTCATTTTTGAGTTTAAACTTAAGGGTGATGGGTTGCAAGTTGTATCCAGAGGGATTTCTCAGAATTCCTTCCTCCTCCATTAGAAGGCAAGGAGACATAGACCAGTGGTGTAGTCATAACATTATGTGCTCTGCTTCCCTCAGAACCTTCAGATCTTGCTCTGTCCCAAACCTTCCATACAACCCTTTCCCTGTTACATTGGGATTGCATGGCAAGGTTCTGGTAGTGGAGGGGCAACAGGATTAGCTTCTGTGAGAAGCCGCTAGAATCTTACCCCAAGTCCAACACAGCCAATGCCAGCTGACTCCAAGATGGACCCACCACTGGCCAAGTCCAAGCCAATCCAAGATGGTAGTAACGCCTCTGTGATACCATATTTAAGGTTTAAAAAAGGACAGAAAAAATATTATTGCACAGAAGAAATTGCAGCCAGAGAAGAGTGTGAATATCTGAGAAAAACAACTGTGCAGACACCAAGGTCAGTGAAGAAGAACTCCTCTCCCTGAGGAGGAAGCAGTGGCAGAAACAACATGTGATAAACTGACCACAACGCCCATTCCCCATCTCCCTGTGCCACTGTGAGGGAGGAGGTAAAGAAGCAGAAATAAAGTTAAGTCCAGGAAGGAGAGGAGGGCTGGGATGGAAGGTGTTTCTAGGATTTGTTTTAGTTCCCTCCCCTGGCCAATTGAGGAGGGTAGTGATAGAGCCACTTTGGTGCACATCTGGCATTTAGCCCATGTCAACCCTCCAGACCTGTATAGATTACAGAGGCAAATTTAATGTGGTCTGTCTGTCCCCTGAAAGTAGGAGAATTGTAGAAGAGAACATCTGGTACTCAAGAGGGGAAAGGAGATTTGCTTATGCTGGAAGGCAAGCACTGCTAAATTCTTAGTTAAATTTAAAATCTTCTCTGGAGTAAATATCTCTTTGGTTATCCCCACACCTTGTAATTCAGCTTAGGAACATGCCAAGTGGCTGTAGGGTTTCTGGGTAGCAGAGTGGCCTCTTAGAGAGATAAAGGTGCCAGTTCCTTCCATGAGAGGTGTAGTAGAGATGCTCTCTCCCTGCAGAGAGACAAGAGCAATTTTGCACTGCCTTTAAGTTCTGAACCCAAACTCTGGTCCTTTTCTTTCCACAGACCTTTCTGTTGAGAGAGTGCCTTTGGACCCTCAAGGATTGTGTTTGGCCTTGTAACATCCCTTCTGCCAAGTGTGAATACTTCATGCTGGCAGGACATCACTTTTGTGCTTCCTGCATGAGCCATGTTGATGGATTTGGGCCCTTAGAGATGACTGGAATGCCTGCCCCACAATTCAGTGACTTTCTGCTTCCCTGAGTTTAGGTCAGAGAGTTGCAAAAGCCAAAGGAATGGCAGCTTCCCCATCACTCAGAGAGTCCCATAAGCACGGTGAGCATCAGCAACTTCAAGCAAGGCAAACTCATTCACCTAAAGGTTTTCCTTCCTCAGCTGCTGCTGTTGCTATGGTAAGAATTTTGCCCACTTTTTTGGACACTTCATCCCTACCTTAGTGTTTCTGTCTATGTCCACTCTGGGGCTTTCACTTTGGAACTGGAAAGGCTGGGCCGGGAGGATGCTTTCCCAGTTACAAGGGTCCATTTTATTTTTTTTTTTCAGAAATACTAGCCACATGCAGGAGCTGGATGCAGAAGAAGAGGCAGAAGGAGAGGATGGTGTTTCCTCTCATTTTGGTGCTCTCGCTAGCTGGAAGTTAGACCTGACTTAGCTCTCAATTTGATTAATTACATGGGGATTATGTGTCAGAATTCTTTTCCTTGAACCTAACTAAATCACTTTTTGTGTATTTGCTCTTTTTTATTTTTTGGTTTGTTTTGGGTTTTTTCCCCCTCCTTAAATGAAAGCTGTGATCCTGATGTAATCTCACAATTCAGAATCAAAGAATGAGGGCAGAGCATAAGTCCTCAATTCTCAGATGTGCTTAGGTGTATAAATTTGTAAGGGGCCAGGGAAATAGCACCTAAGCCAACAACACACTGCTTTCATGGTCATCTATTTCCTGGTCTACTGCTAACAAAACATAAGGGCAATCAGGGCAGAAAACATTTGTCATGGTTTAATCACAGCCAGTAGCCAAGCAGCACACAGCTGCTCACTCACTCCCCCACCAGTGGGATTGGGTAGAGAATCAGAAGTGTGAAAGCTGGAAAATTCATGGATTTAGTCAAAGACAGTTCCCCTAGTTTAGCAGGTGGGACCAGTTTATCACTGTGTGGGGGTGACCAAAGCTATGTATTCTACACCCTCTATTCATTTCCCAAGAACTGTTAACAATGGACCATTTGCAGCAGCTGCCCAGGGCACACCTGACTCTTAGCATGTGAGCTGGGTGTGAATGACACCTGTGAGATAAGAGGTGTGATAACCCCTCCAGGGAGTCATTAGCACCTTAACACCCAGCCTGAGCCGGCATGTCTGCTAATGGGCTATCAACGATTCCAGAATACCCCATGAGTCACAAAGTGAGATCACCCATTGTGTAACTCCCTGCCCTGGGGGAAGGGACTGAGTGCTCTCAGCTGGACCTGAGGGTACATAATCTTGGGGTTTGAAGACCTCAGGGAATCACTCATCAGATCCAGAGGAGGACCAGAACCTTGACAGGAGGAGACCACCACTTTCAACCAGACTGCAGCCAGCACTCTTCACCAGACTGCAACCGTCAACTGAACCTACAGGTTTTTCACTTCCTTTTAGTTTGGACTTGGGGGAACCATATGGGGTTAAGCACAGGGGCTAACAAACCCCTTTGTGTTTGTGCCCCAGGGTGCTGGGTCATACTTCTGGGGTTTTGTGGGTTCAAACCCCATGTGAAGAAAATTAACTTTACCCTAACTGAAACTGGCACACATTGCTTCCAAATTAAGGAAAGTAAACTACTTATAAGCTGAAAACAAACCCAAAAAACTTGCTAACTTTTGTAGAATTTGTCAGGAAAGGAATACTCAACCTAGAGGTGGGAGAGACTGCCAACTTCAACAGCTCCAAGGCTCTGCTCCAGCCCTGGTTGTCCAACTGCAGTGAAACAGTCCCAGTTCCTCTGTTCAGTACTCTGCAACCTTTGTGTCAGGATAGGCAGAAATGGTGATATGGGGCCCATGCTACACTTCCTCCAGTGTTTCAAACAAAGACTTGGGCACTGGTGTAGGTGGTAGCATTCTGACCCAAGAATCAGGGGATGGAAAGGAACCACACAAACTTACCGAGTATGAAACAGAAAAAACTCCAGTCTCTTACAGATGCTATCAAGATTTTAATCTCTTGATTTGAAAAGGAAAAGGTGGGAGTTAAAAGCATTAGGTTTGAAAAGCAGACTTTTATAGCTCAGCAGAACATGTAGACCTTTTGAACTAAGAGACCAGGAGAGAGAGTCTTTATCTGAGAAGAAAACGTGTAGACTTTGTAAGTAAAGCCCTAGCAAGCTATTGGCACAGCTTCTAATAGCTGCTAACAGGTCCTATTAACTTTTGGAAGAAATATTTGCAAGGAGCTTGATATTTTTTTCAAAATAAAGAAGCCATATTTGCCTGTTAACTGGCATAACAGTAGAATAAATTAAGCAAAATCCAAGTATGCAGTTAGTAAAGATAATAGATCAGTGAGAGACAAGGCAGCAGAAAGCGGGGGTTCATGTGACATTTGCATATGAGTGAGGTGCTGGAGCTCCCATGCTGATTGATTTGGAGCTAGTCAGCAGTTAGTGGACCCTAGAGAATGATTCACTTATCTCCAAAAGAAACCCAAGTCATGGCTCAGATGTCATTTACAATGCCTTTGAGAAAGCTAGACATCTCAATGGGGCTGTCAGATATGTCACAGAATCTACATGGGAGTTCAGGTAACCTGTAGTGGCTGCTGGAGGCAAGGCAGATACCCAAGGGTATCTCAAATGGCACCAGAGGGCTAAGTTGAATCAGATAAATCTGTCTGAAAAGGTGGCCTGCAGCATAGGCTTCCCTGTTGGTCTTTTCTTCATTGGCTGTATTGGGAAGTAAACTAAGACTGGCACCCAGTGGCAGCCAGCTTACCTTTATTTTTGTGTCCAGAGCGGAATCTTGCCAGCAAAGCCTGGTTAGGAAAGGCAGGATGTTTTTCCTTACCCAAGAGGCTGACAACAGCCTAAAATATGCATTAGAACTAGCAGAGTTAATGAGAAATGCCAGGGAGCTAGAGGTGCACTGTGCTATCCAGCCATCCTTAGTGCCAACATAGCAATGGGCTGTGTGCAGACTATGGACATATACAGTGACCTACGTGAGAGGTCTGGATTTCCAGCCAAGTGGTCATAATTTGTAACATTGCTAATTCTGTTTTTCAGGTTTGCCTAACCACATCTCAAATGCTCAGGAAGCTTGGATCAGCCTTGAGCTGCTCAGTCACCGAGCCCAGGTAACTTATGCCTTAACTTTCTATAGCTGGTAAAACAGAGATAAAGAAACTGGTCTCCTTTGTAAATTGCTTTAAGGTGTCATGACCAAAGCTTTTATGTAAACTTTAGAGGGAAAAGAAAGATCTAATACCAGTTAATGCTAGATCAAATGCAAACTTTGAGGAAATGGACAAAACCTTGGTCAGCTACTCTTTTGTGAAACCACTCTCAGGAGTCCTCACCTTCACTGTCTTCCAGATGTCAGCATGGGAACACCTTAGGTAACAGCACGGTTTCTGTAGCCAGTTGATTTAGGAAACCATGATCTGAGGTTATTTGAATTTCTATAAAAGTGGAAAAAGTTGGACTTAAAATTGAGCTTCTTACTAGATCTATAGTTTCTGATTTTTACAGCAAGACTATTGGGACCACTTAAAGAAGCAAAGCTACAGAAAAGCCTCATTTTTTCATGTCTAGATGGGGAACACTCTGCTGATCTGGGTGCTATTAGGCAGAAGACAGACTGTAATGATAAACAATCCATTCAAAATTTTATGTTATGAAGGAGTACCACACAGTATTTCATTGATAATTCACAACAAGCCAGTGTGTTTCATAAGAAAAATTATGGTATCTGTTTGAAAACAAATTAGCTGAACTTGTCAAGTCTTATATTTTTCAAGAAGAATCATAACTAACAAAGTAGGCAAAACTAGATTTAGTATAATGAATAGCTTTTAACTTCTGAAAAATTCAACAAGTTTTATTTTATAGCTGACAGCAACTATTGGTTTGCAAAAACACATCATAGAGAGTACTGTTGGAGAGATCACAAATGATATTTCAGGAGATTTCAGGAAGTTATTATTCTATCAAGTTTATCTGTCCAGTGAAATTCCAGTTGGATGAATTTTTTCTTTTGCACCAAACTCCAATTGTGTGCTCCGTTTTCAACTAGGTACCACTATCCACAACTGGAAGCCATTTCAGTGTGAAGAGGACTCAAGCCACAGCCTGTCTGGGCTCAGGTTGGTAGGATGGAGCACCCATGAGATGGGGTAAGCAGAGCTATAGTCACTGTGGTGGTGACTGCACAGGCCAACTGCACTGGCCAGAGTGACTGCTCTCCACTTGGGGTCTGCAGGCTCCTCACAACCTTCATCATATTGTAGAGAGGGCATAGACAAAGATCTTCACTTTTACTTCTGTACTTACACTCTCTTTTGCATGGCATACATTAATGGGACTCTGTTACGCAGCTGCTGACCTTTTTGCCAAGTTTGCCAGACACATATATAGACTGTAGCAATTTATCTGGAAGATGAAATCACAGGTTTGCTACGGTGAAAAGAAGCATTTACAAGGGCTGAGGAGAAAGTGAGGAGGGAGTTAGGGGTGTTTCTTCTATAGCCTATGCTTGCGACCTACTGAAAGTACATGGGTTTGGAGAAGGTACTAAGTAAAGTCTAAATTGGAGTAGCTACAAAGTAAATCTTCCCCTTCATTGCTCTTCGAACATTCAGCATGCTTATGAAGTCACAGCACAAACATCTATGACAAGATGGAATATGACAGATTGCTTCTGTGGTTTAGCATGATTTCAAGTCATGTCATGAAATGATGACTCTGTATTTTAATCCTACGTCAGACATGGGCAGTTTCTTATGGCTGAGTTACAGTTCTTGAAATATGACAGTATTGCAGACCTGTTCTTCTATATGACAGGACATAGGAGAGTTTGAAATTCTTATTTTGAGCTTTGCAATCCTAGTTTTTATATTATTTTTCATCTCACCGTTAAGCTGATTGTTACAGTCAACAGTTCCTTTCATGTCTTCTCATTCCTTAGTAAGTTTTATTTTGCCTTGATCTAAAATCAAAATACTAGTAACACATAGATTATGATAGTGTTCTCACAATAATGAAATTCAACTAATTACAGCCATTTTTTAGTCCCTGTATTTTCATCAGCCTCTACAGTTACATTTTATTGCTACCTGTTTGAGAAAGTGCTTCCCATTACTGGAGGACATAATTATATTTGGTTTCAGCAAAATTTAGCTTTGAATTTTCAAAATAAAGATCACCATAGATATGTTCCTTTCAGAAAAAAAACCCCCAAAACAACAAAAAGAAAACCATCAAAGAAAACCAAACTCAAAGCAAGTCACGAAGCTTAAACATTCAAAACCAAGAAAGTAAACCAATCTGTAATCACAAATTAAATAATAGTAAAAGGATGAGACAGAATGTGTAATATCTAGCCCACTTCACAAGACTTTCCTTAGAGGCAATGGAGAGGCACAGACGCCTCCTGTGGTGTTTCATGCCATCCCTAAGATAAGAGTTGAAGCTAAATGGGTTGACTTGTTTGCGGACATCATATTATTGAATTTATAAAGCATAAATAAACACCTTAGACCAGATGTCTGACTTTTAGATGGTGACAGCTAGATGTCCAACCTTATCAATCATCATTACCATAAATTACATTCACAGGAAACACTTCAAAACAATCAGCCACGAACTGCCTATTGCAGCGGTGCTGAAGACATGCAAATAATGGTAAAAAGTTTCTCATATCCACTAAATGCAACTGTTTGATCCTATCATGGATGTCAGTGTATTGATGAGCATTCCATGTCTTTCATTGTGTTATTTTCAGCTCTTACACAGAGTGTTATTAGAGTGAAATGTCGCTTGTCCTGATGAACTAGGAAATCAGTCTTATCAAGCTGGCTGAAAATAAAACAAATACCAAAGAATGTATTAACTGTTTTTGAATAAACTTTTTTTGAATCACCCAGTCAATGATTGTTTGGGACAAGAAGAGAAAGATGTCTTCCTGATAGCAGAAGCAGCTTTCTTATTCAGCACCAAAGTGCAGCTTGGAACAGCAGCATTGCTCAGCAGATTTCAGATGCTAGAATTTCCACTGCTTCCTTTGTCAGCATTCAGAGATGCAGACTTGTTTACTATCATGTAGTTATGATGGTACAGTAGCTAGCATTAAATAGGAATCCCATTAGCTGGAGAACCACATTATTTTCATAAACGAGCTGCCTTCTGAACATTGTTTTTTAAATCCTTACTCAACCTAATGATGAGGAGGTCAGCATCAGGATAAACAAACCTCATGTGAATTCTGGTACCCTGCTTTTATTTCTGTGCATACCTTCGTGCTTCTCTTTGGGCTTACAACCACATCAACAGAGCAAAGGGGAGAGGTGCTTTCTGGTACTGCCACCTTGTAGCTGCTTGTTCCTGTCCCTCTGATGGGAATTACTGTGCCTGCAATGCAGTGTGTGGCCATGCAAGCACTTCTCAATCATTTTTGTGAAGTCTGGTGGCCTGAGCTGTCCTCTGAGATGTCTGACTTTGCTGATGGAGTGATCATACATGTTTTCTACTCCCTACTGTCTTGCTAGAATAAAACATGTAGCAGAGAGGAGTAATGACATCTTAAATCATTGTACACTGCTACATGAAGGTATATCTAAACCCTGCAGTTAACTTAGCCAAATATTCAGAATACATTGATCAGAATCCCAACCATTTTAATGATATCTTAAAAATGAGGACTTAAAAACAATAAATGCGCTAATTTTTAATTGTCTCCTAACTATTTAAGAACTAATGTATTTTCCAGGTTTTCTTTGTGGCTAGGAAGGGTTGATGTTAAATAGATTCTGGTTATCCTATTGTTTCAGAAGTAAGAGTTACCAGAAAACAAAAAATATTAAGACATATTACACTGCAACAAAGAGAGAGGGTCTGTATATTTACCTATATGTTTCAGATAATAAGTAGTTTTTGATGACATATCAGATTTTTTTACATTGTGAGCTGAAGTGTTTTTTCTTACAGGATAATTTTAGAAGTTTAGACTGCTGAAATATAGCATTTTCTCACATCTTTTATGTGCCAATCAGAAAAACTCAGCAGGGATGTATGTCTTTTTCCTGAATTTCATTTAGTTTCAGCATGATCTGCAAATATTTTTCTGCTGGTTGTGTGGTCTTTTGTTGAAGATACTTCTGAAATGTTTGGTAAAATTTTGTCTTTTCTTCAAGGAGATCTAAAATTTTGAGAGTGTGGAAGAACATTTCTTGGTGAGTCCTTCTTTCTCAAAAAGTGATTTGAGCAATTTGTCTCACATCTCTAATTTGTTCAAAGTGCAAGGGTGTCATCGCCCTAGGGCTCATGTTCCATCTTCTTTCTCTCTTCTGGAAACAAAGTGTCTACACAGAGGGCTCTCCAGCAAGTTGTTGTCTTCATGGCTTTCATCAAAATTATTTCTAACAACATAAGAGGTTTCTGATATGCCTCATCTATCAGAAACAAGATGAATGAAACCCACAGCACTAATCACTAGAGGAACAGCTCCAAAAGCCACCATTAAGTCTGGTTTTAAGCCATTTATTTATATTTGTAAAGTATTGATCTATGATACTTGTTACTGTTTTTCCTGTGTTATAGCTGAATTCTCTTTCTTATAAATACAAATTCCTTTCTTACTCCTTTAACTCGAAACACTTCTGTTGTGGCAGTTCCACCATATGAGAGAAGATTGTCATTGGGTTGTACAAAGGCGTCTTAATGGGGTAAGTCTTGGGAACAGTGCGAAAAAACAAGCTGTAGGCACAGAGTTTTTAAATGCAGGTCTAACACAAATTATTTCAAAAAGGAATTATTTTTTCCTCTGAGTGACATATGGACTGGTGCAAGTGAGAACAAATGAGTTTTTACCTCAGTCTGAGGTTTCTTGAATTCATATATTGTTCCAGGCATATCAGTGTTCAATTAGAGGACTAGATAGCATATAGTAGGCTAATGCAGATATTGTTGTAATACTAATCTTAATGTCCTAAAAAAATTAAAGGGTTAATCATTAATCTGTATAATTCACCTGTTTTAGGAAAATTATAAGATAAAATGTCCTTCCTAATGGTGACTGAAAGCCAATAATATTAACACAGGGCTGATGTCTGGTGTTCACATACAGCAATTACGTTCAGGTAATGGCAACTACTCTGAAAGGATTTTCCAATTTTAGTCCATACATTTAGATCTCCTCAAGTCACATGTCATTTTTTTCTATTATGCTACTGTATTTTTTCAGTATTTTCCTTTCACCCTTGACAAGCTGAAAATGTGCATTCCCCAGTGAGTGACAACACTTGTCTTAATGAATGGATGGAAATTGACTGCAGGCCATCCTTATAGAAGGGCACAGATGAGCACTCCTGCACTTTTGAGGAACAAAATACTTTCTAGTGTTCAAAACAAATGGCAAAAGTAGCCCTTATTTGATTAAAGTAAAGCTGGAAGGCTTCTATACGCAAATGGTTGTTTTGGATCCTAGGTTATGAGCCTTACTGAGGAAGGAGCAACTTAATCAGATCACCCGTTTTTGTTTTTCTCTTGAGCAACCTATGTTTTCCGATCTTTTTCTGAAGATCAAACCCTAGGCTGTTCAAGCATGGTATAGTCCGCAGAAAGTGGATCAGAGAGACCTCTCCTTATGGATTCTCAATTATGCACAACTGCAGAGGTTAACCAAAACTTAGAGAATCAGCAAAGTAAAAAATAAAGTGCATCAAAATAGCACTTGCTAAACAATGACGAGCTGTTGGAAAGACTTACCTATAGAGTAAACAAGTCATGGGAACTGAAGAGAAAATAATGTAAGATATAAAAAAGAAGAAAGAAACACAAAGAATAGCTCAAAATTATATGGAACTGAGTTAAAGTTCCTGTGGGGGTTGATAAGAGTAGATGAGTTTTTCCAGGCACATGTGGAAGACAAAAGTCTTACAGATAAAAGAACAATTGCTTCAAAATAAATAAATTCAAAAAGACTGAGGTAATTAAGAGAAAAAAGTCTACACAGGCAAAAGAGCAAGATAGTGTCAAAAGGTTTTAACCAAAGTAAAGCATCACAAATTCCAAACTGTTGATTCAGACATAGTAGGTGCTTTAATCAGTGGAAGGTTATACCTACTATAACCATCAGTATTGTCAGATTGCAACTATGCTGAGGGCAAATGCTTCAAAATAAAAACCATTTTTCATGGTAAAAATAAGGCAATTCAACCACACCATTGACAGAGTTTGCTTTGCAGTTCAACAACCTGGCCGTTTCCAATAAATAATCATATAATTAAATTAGATTGGGAAGATATCTTTTGATATTTTGCAACATAGTCAGAAATATTTTTCCTTTCCAAAAAAACCAGTGTTGCACAAAATTACATCACCTCTACAGGCAGACCATATTAAGCATTACATTGGTTCAGGTAGTAAAAGCAAGATATGAACTCACTTTTTTTTGAAACTATATTAGATGAAAGTTTCCTAGAGTAAAAGGGGAAAATATTTCCTTTGGACTGAGAATGCAATGAAATTAATTTGATTTAACAAAGAAATGTAATTTAATTGCTGTATCTGTAATTTTCCGTCTATAATATTAGATGTGTTGTCCAGAAAATAATTAATTCTAACTGAAATAAAGTGCTTTGATTTGAAATGTCATTAAATGAAGTTGCCAGCTAACTAAGCTTTTAAAACCAAATAAAATAACCCACAAGTTAAATAATTGACATAGAAGGAGTTGGTATTGCTCATTAGAATTCTACTGCAAAGAGTAATTGGTTGGTTAATTTTAAATGGGTTTAAGTAGATAAAATGCAAAGCAAAAAATGTGTGATGTCTAGTTGAAGCTAACGTTATTAAAAATGTTAGGTTTAGTGCTTTTACTGGAAGGAAGGAGGCAATCAAGTACTGCTGAAGTGTTTGAAGCATGTTGTTGGTGCCAGTTTACAAACCCAAGCTGGAATGTCAAGGGAGTTAAATTTTTGTATGTGATTTGTGTACATTTCTAAATGCTCACGAATCTGTTTAAATTGCAAGTTTCCTACTAAGATCCAATACAAAAAATCCCTTAGCTGATGCATGCAGAAATTATTTGTAGTGCTAGAACAGAGTTAAAAGTGCGAGAAGAAGGCTGTTATGAAGGGTTTATGACTTTTTTTTTTCTGTCTTCACTGAGTGAATTAAATCCAGTCTGTAGTGGCAATTTTCCTTAAAGATGGACAGGATTGTGATTGAGCATTAATAAAGCACCAGCCATGATGGATCCATTTGACCTTTTAACCAAACCAGCAGTAGTTTGGTACAAACTCCCTGTTCTGTAGCTGGACCAAGAACCTCTCTAGGAAATCCAGAGTTAGAGTGACCCAGTGAGCACTGAAGCATATGAACTTGGAATGCTGATCATGCTACTTACACATGGATTGGAGGAGACTTTTCCAAGACTCATTTATCAAGGAACAAAGTAAGTTGTTGGTACAAGGAGCCTCATGCATACCTTTCCTGTAGTATGCTATTTGACTGTGAGCCACCACGATATTCCGTAACTATGACAGCCTTTGGACTTTTCCTGCTATGCAGTGTGGTTGCATGGTGGTGATCTCCCCTTGAACTGGGACACCTCTCAATGTTGCTCTGCAAGGCAGAGAGACCTTTTATTAACGACAGATCTTTGGATGAGACCAATTTGAGCTCTCCCTAAACTGCAAAAAGGACTGCACACCCCTGACTCTCCCCTTGAGCAGGGATGCCTCTCAAGATTTGAGATTCTTTATGTGAGGCTAAAGAGCTGTTCCCTAGGAGTAGAGACTGCTTATTTGCAACAGATCCTCAATAACTGACTGATAGCATGCTGAATTAATGATGTTGAAATATTGCTAATCCATGTAGTTATTCAATATTAATTGTTACAAACTTTGCATACATAATCATTTAGACATTCACCATCTACCAAGTCTGAGACTGGGATTGAATCCAGCCACACCTAGGCTCCTCTCTGAGGAGTTTAGAAAGCAAGGTGATCTGCTCTGAACCTCATGACTCCATGGGAAGTAATTCCTTGCCCTTTTGCATCTCTGCTCTCTGTGTAAATCATTCTATCTTTGTAATTCATTTTCTATCTTTCTTCCATGTAGTAAGTAATAGAGTGAACCTTGCCATTGGACTTTGCTAAGTTGTGCTTTTACAACGTGATATTAGAACCACTTTTGCTAATTGCTCTGACAGTGATTCTTTATGTGATCTAAATCACCCACCAGGTACTATTTGGCATAATCAGCATCAGGACTCATGACATCAGCAGACATGAGCAATGTAAATGAAGTGATGAGAAGGAAAATTCTTATTTGCAAGGAAAATCAATACAACACTGCATGTATCTTCTATACTGTTGTCTCTTCTCTTGGAAATTAAGGTCACTATCAAATAAATTCAATAGTAATTGTTCTGAAGAAGTTCAGAGTAAAGCTGCTTAGTTTCAGTCATATTTTCTAACTGTGAATGAAGTGCTTTCTTCTCCCAGGAGAAGTGAACATCAGAACAGATTAAAAGTGTCTTTTGATGTTTCTGTTCTTCTACAAGCAACCTGGAAAATTATGGTGTTTTTCTTTGAGATCTCAAGCTGAGGTAGCAGCACCAGAGAGCCAGTGTACCAGAGCCCAGACAGGAATGCAAAGACTGCAGTCATACTGCAATCTGGGGCCCCACTTCTCCTTCGTATTTCAAACCTGTGGCATATTTAATAACATTTATTTAACACTTTAATAATCAATTTATTATTATTTAATAAACCTGCCAATATTTAATACCCTTGTCAAAATAATCAACTCCTTCAGACAGTCACACCTGCCTCCCTTAGCTTGCTCTGTCTTTCCATGGAAATCTGGAGCCTTTTTAATCAGACAATTCTATTTTTTTCTGCAGAAAATGATAAGGAAAAGGGTATTTTTAATTCCCCATAAATAGCAGTCTTGCTGTTATGAAGTAAGATGGAATTTGGGCAAAGCTATTTAGTTGTCACTTGTTTGTCATTCCAGGGTTGTTCGAGTGTTGGGTGAAGTTTTTGCAACAGAAGGTCTTGTGTCCAGATGGAGGGAGGGGGCAGATGTGCTGTGCTGAAGTCCTGTGGAGAAGTATGTGCAGAAAGTAAAAATCAAAATGTAATTACCAGTACTGGATGGGAAACAACTTCCTACTTTTATAAAATGAAGAAATCAATGCTTTGAATTCTTTTTACCTTACATTTTAATAGAATCACACAATGATTGGGGCTGGAAGCAGTCTCTGGAGGTCATTTTGTCCAATGTCCTGCTCAAGCAGGGCCACCATGAGCTAGTTGTCTGGGGTCATCTCCATATAGCTTTTGAATATCTCCAAGGATGCAGACTCCACAATCTCTGGGCAAGCTGTGCCAGTGTTCTGTTACCCTCACAGTAAAATAAGTTTTTCACGATATTCAGAGGGAACCTCCTGTGTTCCAGTTTGTGTGTATTACTTCTTGTCCTGTCACTGGGCACCACTGAAAAAACTGACTCCATCCTGTTTGAATCCTCCCTTCAGGTATTTTAATATATTGATGAGTCCCTTGAGCTTTATCTACTCCAGGCTAAACAGACCAAGTTATCTAAGCCTTTCCTCATAGGACAGATGCTTCAGTCCTTAATTACATTGTAGCTCATGGTTGGATTCTCTCAAGGAGGACCATGTGTTTTCTGTACTGAGCAGCCCAGAACTGGACCCAGTACTCCAGACTTGGCCCCACCAGTGCTGAGTAGAAGGGAAGAATCACCTCCTTTAGCCTGCTCCCAGCACTTCTACTAATGAAGCCTAGGACACTATTAACCACCTTTTCAGAAAGAGCACATTCCTGGCTCATGTTCAGCTTGGTGTCCACCATGATCCCTGCAACCATTTCTGCAAAGCTGCTTTCCACCTGGGTGAAAAGAAGCACATTTTGCAGAAACCTAAATGCTTCCTTAGCAAAACGCCTTTGCTGGCTTATACTCTTTCAGGGGAAAACGCTACCAGCCCCACTGCTGTCTGAACTCAATTATAGTGCCCTCCTGGAAACAAAGCCTTGCAGATGTCTGTGACAGCAGGGCAGAGTGCCATGAAGAGCTGTTTCAGGTCTCTGTCCAATCCATTCCCATCAAAATATCAATAACAAAATCTTTCCCTGGTTATTAATTGTTGCAGTCCTTTTTCATTGAGTAAGGGTTTCTCCTGTCCTCTTCTTTGATCAGTAGCAGCCTGTGATCAGGCAGAACAGAGATTTGCTTTTCCTTCTAGCTCATGAATGCTTTAAATATAATCTTTCTTAGTACAACCCCTGTGCTCTTTCACTTACATAATTTCATTTTTACTATAATTCATGGTTACACTGTAACTCATAGAAATGAGCACAATTTAGCTTTAGATTCCTTTGAATATAATAGAATTATCAACCCCCTTTGAAGGTTATTTGTATGACAGACATCTTTTTGTAACTATATTTTAAGTATTTAAGTCTTCCATCAGCATGATAACACGCTGTGCTGGTTTAAAGGTAAACCAGCGGGAGAAATGAACCCGACTCAAGAGAAATTGCAAGTCAGAGTTACAATTTACTAAAAAGATTAAAATAAATATGATGATACAGACTGAAAATTGGGTTTAACCCACAAAACCCAGATGTATAGCCAAGCACTTGGGCATGAACAGAATGGTGTTTGTTAGCCCCTGTGCTGAGCACCACATGGTCCCCCTGAGAGCAAAGCAAAAGGAAAGGAAAACTTGTTGAATATGATGTTTGCAGTCTGGTCCTGGCAATCGCAGTCCTGTTGAGGTTCTGGGTGCGAGCCATGGAATATTTTTGGAATCTTTGAGGGTCTAGGTCGTTGTATCTGCCTATTATGCCAGGACATTATGGTGTATTAGCAGAGATGACCCCTCAGGCTGGGTGTGAAGGTGCTAATGCCTCCCCAGAGGGGAGTTACCACAGCTGAGTCACTGGTGTGAAGACAGAAACATTCCTGTGCCTCACAGGGTTCTTGAACACCCAGCTTGTAGCCTGAGGTGTCAGGTGGCCTGGGCAACTGCTGGAAATGATCCATTGTTAACAGTTCATCAAAAATGACACAGGGGGTGTACAATACACGATTTTGATTACACCCACACAGTGATAAACTGGTCCCAGCCACTGTAACTAGGACACCTGTTTGTATTAGTCAGGAAAGGAAATAAAGGCTTTTTTTGGCAGTTGTTACTCAGCTGACACCCAGCACTCAGAACTTCCTTCTGACTACATCTTCTCTAGCTAGTCCTTCAGAGCATGAGGTTTCTTCACTGTGCTTTCAATGTCTATAATAGTTCATGTTATTCGCACCTAATAAACAGTACCAAGAGTTTAAATGCTTGACCTATGTTTCCAGGATACGTATCTAAATTCTTACAAGGCACCCACCCTGGTGCAACACTGATGGGCAGTTCTGCCTACCTGACCACTTACTCTTGAAATATATCATCAAAGAAGTAAAATTCATACATGAGAATGAGAAACCCATTCAGTGAGAACTGAAAAGAAAAAAGGAAAATTGAAGGATTTAAGAAAGAACACATAACAACGGGCAGATCAAAAGGAAAAATACTGGATCCTATCCCTCATCTTCTAAGAGCTACAATCTTTGCTACCTTATTTTAATTGTATTTTGGAAAACTCTTTGCAAAAAAAAAGCTTTAGGCTGCTTATTTAAGTTTTTCAGAAATGCAGAGAATTTCTAAATCCTTTTACTCAAGCAATCAGGCTCATGTGAAAAATAATCCCCCCAAACACATTCCTTTTGAAGGCAAAATTCACATGTTTCTTGCCTTCCCCCCAAACAAATGCTTTGGCATGAGTCATCTACTGTGGAACTATTAGCCCTCATTGAAATGCACATCTAAACTGACACTTAACCCTGATTTTTTTTTTTTAGCAGCACATGAGGGTGTGGGTGATACTTATTTGGATAACACCTTGCAGCCTGGAGGCTTTAAAAGTGTTTTATTTACATAATGTCTCATTTATTTTGTAAGAATTACACTCTACCCATCACTGCTATGATCTTTTTTGGCATAGAAAATATCCAACAGCTGTTTATCAGCCTACAGAAATGCTGTGTAAGAAGAAATAAAAAGAGATTGTGCATCTTGCTGAAAATCATGGAGTGAATCAAGAAGGAACACCATCAGGAGAAAAAAAGAAAAAAACCCAGTTGCTGGGTTTCCACCTGTCATTTGTACAGTCCTGCAGGTCATTGGTAGACACAGAATCAAATGGGAAAGAAGCATTCACTATGTTACATCCATGATTTGTGCAGTCAAGCAGACTCAGTGCACTAAGGCTCAGGAACTATCCTGGGCAATCTCTGTAGGGAGCAGTATTTTACATAACCTGAAAAAACAAATGCATAAGCCAAGATTTTGAGAAGTGACACATTCTTTGGCTGTAGAATGGAAAGTATTTTTATAGCAGGTAGAGCCTGTGGGTTTTTTTCAAAAGCAGATACCTATGAGGGAGTGAACACTCATTCCACCACTGGGGCAGCCATTGACTACCACAGGAGAGTGCAAAGAATAAATTGCGCACCCTTTAGAAATCACACAACTTCTGACGTGGTTTTCATTTTTTTCATTATTTAAAATAGTGAGATGACAGTCTTTGTGGATTTACCTCTTCAGAAAGAATGGGGCATTTGAAAAAAAGTACACTGCCATTTATCATTATCAACTGTAATTGAAATTGAGGCAACTCAACACTTTTCACTCAAAGTGTGAAAACTGTATCATCAAGTATTGGGCTAACACAGCAGAGAGCCTTAATGTTCACTGACAAGAAAGCTTTGGAGTGTTTAACACCTTCCCTCATTGAAATGTTACATTATTAAATACGACAGTAGAATATGTATGTAGAGGGAGAAACAGCCTCAGCTATAGATTTTATATCCGGGTTTTTTTAGTAGTGCATCCCTTGCAAAGGTCTTCCTAGTGCTCTTGTCACAAATACATGCCAATAATTTTATTTAGGGATTCTAGCATCAGTCAAGCATATGCAACTGACTACGAGAGAATGTAGAATATTTAAATTTAAGGCTGCCAAATATATTTAGCTGTTACATATAAAGACTGGTGATTAAGGAAAGACAGAGCTACAATTTGTAAATTATTCAGGTTCTCCAGGTTTGAAGAGTGGCTGCTCTCATCTTTTTTTTCTTGCCTGATGGGGGTGGGGGGACTTGCAGGAGAACAGGACAGTTTGCTGTGAGTATACAACCTGCACATGACCAGATCTTTAGCTGGCTTTCCATTCCTATTTTTTTTCCTACTGAATACTTTTACTCTTCACCTCTCAGTCTCTTCTGTAGATAATGTCATTCAGGTAAACTACAAAGGCTGACATAGAGCGAGAGTTGTGCATTAATTTCAGCATATACTCTTGAAATTTAAGGATGAGATATCTGGAGAAGAAGTGTTTAATCATGCCAGTCACCAAGATCCCCTCTATAGACAAGGAAAAGAGTTCATCCGTCAGGAGGGTGATGCCTTCCATCTAAAGACAAGGATTTAAAGTATGTAGGTTGAATTGCCCCTCAAGGTGCCTGACTCTCCTCCATGAACTGTCAAAGAGATCAGATGACAAACTTTCATTATATGTCTGAGCTTTTGATGGATAAAAATAATTCCCCAGGTGAAGTGAAACAGTTCTCATATTTGGAGGCCAGAAGTGCTCTTGGCATGTTCTCTCCTGTTGAGAGGGAAAGTCTGGATAACTAGCTGTGCTGAGGGAGGGGATTCAACTCAACCAATGCTTAAGAAAACTATGACCTCTGTGGTTTCTTTATCTCAAGAAACAGGAAGCTCCAAAGGATGGGCTGTACCATCCTTAAACACTTCAGATAGATGGGGTAGCTTGTTGTCTGAAGATGTTATCCTCATCATAAAGAAAAACATCTTCTGTAGTCAAACTACTAAATGGTGAAAGTTAAGTGAGCTGAATCTCATCAGTGTGACAGCTCATATTGAAATGAATCACTGTATTGGGTGTAAGTGTCAAAGTGTTGGCACCAGTGGGGCTCCAGGGATAGCTTTTGTGAGAAGATACCAGGGGCTATGCAGCTAGTCCCAGCTCCAGGTGCTCCACGTGCTCCACGTGCCAGAGCAGATACTTCTCGCAGCCCATGGAGGATCCAATACTGCAGGAGAGGAAAAGTATCAGAAGGAAGGAACAGAAGAAAGAAACTGCTGTGTGCTGACCAAAATAACACAGCCCCCGGTGCTTGCAGCAAGGGAGAGGAGGGTGAAGAGAACCTATGTCTATAAAAGGGGAAGAAAAAGTGTTTTTTAAATGTTTGCATTTTTGTTTTCCATAACCAGAATTAGCGGTTATATTTTTCCTTTCTCTTTTTCTCTCTCTCTTTTTTGAATGAATTAAGTTAATTTTCCCAAAGTTCAGTCTGTTTTGACAATAACTGATAAGTGAACTCCCTTTCTTTTACTGATGAGGTTTTTTGCTCCTTTTCTTTTTATTTACCCCCCTCGCCCCCCCCGCCCCCCATCACCAAGGGGATGGAGTAAGCAAGCAAACATCTATGTGGGTGCTTGGGTGTTAGCCAAGGCTAACCCACCATGGGCACATTTACCCTTTATTATTACAAATTAACTTCATGTGCCTTTTTATAGGGGGAAAAAGTGGGGGGGAGGGGGGGGGCAGGGAGAGACCCCAAGTGTATACTGTTACTTTGGAAAATACAGCAAAATTCTACCTGTGGTATCTTATACATGGGAGAGATAGCTGAAGTGAAAAGTCAGATAATGACAACATTTCCTTTCCCCAGATGTTTCATGAGGGAAGATTAGATTAGTCTATCAAACAGTAAAATAGCTTTGGCAATTTCAAAATATTTCCAGATTTATGTGTGGAATATGTGAAAACCTATGCTAATGTATGCAACCACTCAAGTGGCTGTCAGATTTTCATTGTAAGATGAATAATTGAATTGGGAATGTATTTTACATTCAAAATTCTAGTTTTCTGATTGTTTCACTTGCTCTGAAGTAGCAGAAGAGCAACAACCATTGCAAAACTGTAATAAATCAGCTAGATTGCTTGATTTTGGTTTGGGGAGGCAAACCAATTTGTTTCGGATTTTACCTTTTCAAGAAAGTATGATTATATTGATTTATGTTTTAAAATAGCTTTTAAAAAATGTTAAAACTGGGTTTTTCTATATCACAGCATTTTTTTCCTAATGAAAGGCTGTCAGTACTGACACATACTAAAAACATTTCATGGTGGGTGTGTATACTACTTACTTAGGAAAAAAAAAATCGGATTAAAATGTTCTGACTTGTCAGTCAATTCATTCAGTTCAGGCCATCCTTTTCCTTAACTCCTTTTGCCAATGAGGATGGAGCAGGTTTTCTGTTCAGAAAAATGCAGTAACCTTGACTGGTGTCACAGCAGCCACCTTCTCTGTAATCACTATGGTTACATGGCAAAAACAGTGCTCATCTTTGGTGCTCACTCTTCAGTCTCCCTATTCCACTTTCTACCAGGACTCCCACCATACTGGCAAGACTGCATTGCTTGTGAGCTTCTGTATCCTTTTCTCACATGGAATGAGCAACCCCCCCCCCCACTGCCTTTCTCTTAAGTGTTAACTCTGGTATGATGTTTTGAGAACAGCAACATCTTGCAGAGAACCTTCACCACTTGCTGTCAGGTGCAAAGGAGGTATTTAGTGGGCATGACTGTAGCTTAATAATCCAGTCTTGCAGATGCTATCTGAGAACATGACTTTAAAAAATGGGATTCTTTAGGTTAGGTTTAGTTGCAGCTGGGTACTCCTGGGAGCAGAAAGGAGTTCTGTGGGCATCAGGGCAAATGAAAAATGGAAAAAAAACCCCATCTGAATATGATACACAAGGTGATCACACAAGACCAAGCTCAACGAAGGTAAATCAACCTGAAGTCAAGCTTGTTTTAAAACAAGCTTTATGGTGGCTCTTTTAGATTTCTGTCATGGCTTTTCATTCCTTGTTTTGGCCCAGGACCAACAGAGCTGTTCTGAAGTTCCTCAACAAGCATATGGTGCGTGTGCTGTTTCCATCATTAACCAGCCAGGCGGCAGGGAATGGAGAGCCTGCTTGAAAACATTGTAGGAATGGGATTCCTGGTACTTGAAGTGCAGGAGCTTATGACTCAGACTGTGGATATGCCTCCTTGCCAGCTAATATCTGGACAGAGCCAGAAATTGAATATTATAAGGCTTACATATAATTTTGACACACATTAGCCACCAATTCTCTTCATGACTGGTTATATTTTCTCTTGTTACTTATTCACAAAAACAAGTCTTCTTACTAGGCTTTTCCAACTGCAGTTTAAAGTGGTGCTGTTATTACAGAGCTGACACATTGTGAGTGCTCTGCCAACTTGTTGACAAAAAGAGAGAAACACATAATTTAATACAGATGTTTTACTGCAAAAAGTATCAACAACATTTCTTCCTTCTTCTTTCAGTCCTGTCAATCAAACATATCCTCCCTACCAGATAAGTGAACATGCCCTGGAAGAATGCCTGGTTTTGACAGGCATTCAAAACATGCTATGATTCTTTTCCTCTCTTTTAATTCTGTGTTCCTTTGGCCTACTCACATGTCTATTTGTTCCGAAGACTACAGCCCTTCTCATTCACTCCAGTAATGAATTCAGGTAAAGTTTTGGTCACACCTCTAGAGCTTTAGAAACTGCATGGAAATGAGTAATTTCAGCTTGACAGCAAACCACTAGGTACATCTGAAATTGGTTTTCTTTTAAGTGTGAACATATCACATAGGTATGTTGGCATTTCTGAAAGTTTGGTATCAAACAATTAGTTTATAAACCCTTTTTTATCTATACTTGAAAAGATAATAGTCTTCGCAGCAAATTCTGACATACCCTCTACCTTTCTATTTCCCCTTCTTTTTAACAAGCATGGTCTATTTGTATTTATT
Organism: Sakesphorus luctuosus; assembly: GCA_013396695.1. Taxonomy (NCBI): domain Eukaryota; kingdom Metazoa; phylum Chordata; class Aves; order Passeriformes; family Thamnophilidae; genus Sakesphorus; species Sakesphorus luctuosus. The sequence continues at coordinate 880,186 of VWZD01001856.1, forward strand.
TTACCTTCTAGCTTCCATAAAACATCCTATTTGAAGTTGTAAATTAATTTATCCATGAATGGACCTTAGACTTGTATGTCCTGAACAGGAAACTGATGTGGAAATGCACATTACCTGGATCAACAGCAGTTTAGCTTTTTTTTCACAAGACTTTTATTTCTTTCATATAGTTCATTTTTATTCTTTCACTCATGTATTTTTAAAATAGGGGGGAAAAAATCTGTCTGTAGACTACCTGATGATATTGTGAGTTTCTAGCCACTGAGATTTCTGTAGCACTAATTCCTGAATTAGTAATATCCTAATGCAATACAGCAAATCCTAACTAGGCTACCTGTCAGCAGGTAAATAACATATTTATGAGACTTGTAATTCAATATGTAATTTGTAATGTTTTAAAAAAAAAGGAAAAGGGAGTCAGCTAAATTTTGACCTTGCTTATACTGAATATTTGTAACTATAGGAAATATGAGATCATCCTTTTGAGTAAGAAGTTATGATCTGTTGAGGGAGAATTTATTGGCTGAATTCTGCCAATCTAACTTGTGTTAGACACCAGATCAGTTATTATTGGGTCAGAACCACCTTGTGAGGGTTTGTGTGTGTGTGTGTGTGTAAGTGTGTGTGTGTGTGTGTCTGTGTCCGTGTGTGTGAGGGGACAGGCTCCCAGCACAGCCCAAGGGTCAGTGATTCAGGGACCTCTCAAGAAAACGAATTTTATCCCTTCTCCATAAAATCATAGTGGTCTTTAATAATTTTTAATCAGACGTGTACTAACTTTGTATTTTATGTTAATTTTTTATTCTATCTTGTAGCCAAATTTGTCAGTTATCTTAACCAGGCATAGCTTTAGACAAAGAGGAATTTAACCCTGTAGCTGTAAGCTGAACTTTAAGAAATAAACCAAAACCTTGTTTAGATTAAAGGCTAAGCTGTAAGAAATAAATCCAAAAACTTGTCTAGGTTGAGGCTTGAAGCTGTAACATTGTTCAGTCAAAAGGAAATATAGGGCTTCAGACAGAAAAGCAGCCCATGAGATCTGTTAAAAGTCATCCTAAATATACTGCTGAACTTTGGGGAGGGGTTATCGGTTGCAACTAGTATATAAACCTGGAAACACAAAAGTCTCATTGAACATATCTTTGGTGGAATTATCCCCCATGTTCCCAGCACTGAATAAAAGGAAGAATTTTGTTCTCTTCTATTGGATTTGATTGTTTCTTAACTCATCCTCCAGGACGGCCGCAGGCTCACCCCAGCACGGCGTGAGACCCACGGTGGGGGGGTACAGTCAATCAGTGAGCTCTGCCTGGTGACCACCCACACCACACCCCGGGGCCTCTGATTGGCTGCATCTACTGTCACTCTGGCCAAGGGGACAGGGATTGGTCAGTGAGCCAAAGGTCCCACGTGGGGGCGGGGCCACATATGAGAAGTAATCCTGGTCTCCATCCGGTTCTGGTTTGTTCTCCTCGAAGTCATCATCATGTGATCTTCTAGTCTAGGTGTTTTTTCTCTCCTTTTTTTCTCTCTTCATTCTTTCTTCTCTTATCCTCTCTTCCTTAATTATTTTCTTCCTCTTCTGGGTAACCTAAGCACATATTTTCAGTACCTTACTTAACTTGCATGGAGTTCGTGTTTGCTGTAATACTTTTATGAAGTTTCAAGAGTTTGTGTGGGCGAAATCTCTTGAAGCCTGAAATTAAAATATACACCCGGTAAAGCTTGAGGCTTCGGAACCGAGTTGTAACACCTTGATATTCATCTTGCCTAATTTTTTATGAAATTAATGCAGAAAATTCTTAATGCAAAAAAGATACTTTGACCCACTGTAAGTTTATAATGAGTGATACAGGAGGAAGTAATTCCAAAGGAGAAAGAAGCCATTCTGTTCTATTCTGGTTTTCATGGATTCCGTGACAAAGGAAGGAAGTAGCATGGTGGGCCCAGGAGAGGTGTGTATTTTTGGCAAGGGCAAATGATTTTTTCATTCTGCTTCAGACAGAGCTGTCCTGATGTGAAATTTGATTTTTCAACTATGTATTTCAGCATGAACAACAGGGCTAAAAATTATAGCCACTGTTGGCTGCAGAAGGCTTGTTAGGGCCAGATTGAGTTAGCTGAGTGTTCCTGGGGAGGAGTCCAGGAGACTCGCTGGACCCCACAGCTTGTCCACAACAAGGACACCTAACCCTGTTATAAAAAAATATGTTTGAAAAAGAGAAATACGAGACCAAGATGGAACTGGCACCAGAAACCATAGCAACAGGTAGGTGCATCTGAAAAGAGTAGGGAGTCCAGGAACATGGTTTAAGACTAAAATTTATTAATCTCCCCTGTCATCTGGGGAACTGTCTTTCTGCAACCTGTAAGATTTCATGTTATGGAATGTTTTAAAAATGTGTTAATTTCTTTTACATATTTCAGATACATAATCATGAACAATGTATCTAGATGGAGTAATTGCACTGGGGTGAAGATGTGCGGATCGGTCAACTGTGCCCCAAATGTGCTTAAAAAAATTTCCATCCCAATAAATTATAAGAATGCCATATCTGGCCCTGAAATAAGAATTCAGAATCCTCTAGGGTCTGGTAGGACTCTCAGTCACCTGGGGAGAACTTAGCCATTTGTCCATGCAGGTTTAGGTGTAACAGGGCACATGCTCACCCAGTTTGTGCACAGGCTGGTTTCTTTGAACCATTCATGATTCCAGATGCAGTTGCCACTGGGTGGAAGCTTAAGTGGCTGCCTGAGATTTCTCAAGTTCAGGGAAATTGATTCTTGATCATGCACTTAATTCTACTCATCATCATCACTATCCTAGCAAGGCAAAATTACCATTTTTAATTTATGGAGCTGTGCATAATATTTGTCAGTGTCTTCCTGCTTTTTACTCTGAGAAATATGATACCAGAATCTTATATGTTGATAATATTTTGATACTATATTGCACATCAGAACCAATCACTGTGTCTCTGTGCTTTTTAGTGACATCAGTGATCTCTCTTGGAATTTTTTGTATAAAGATGATGAAATGTGTTTCTCAAAACATCTGAATGCCATAGTACTAAATGTCTGGTTTATCTGGTCTTGAAAGATTTAGCATGACATTGCAAACAGAAAAGTTCAAAGAAATGGAAACAAAGTCAGCATATCCACATTCACATAATTTTTAATCCCTACCTGCCCCCCCCNTAGGTAATCATAGACCTGACATACAAAATACAGAAGTTTGCTGGCTTCCTAGTAATATTCAAGCTGATAAATCACCTAAAGATCTTACTCAGTTTAGGAGGGCCAGAAAGCCATCTTTTTAGTCAAAAGATCGTGAGTGCATTTGGCATGTAAGCTTCCCTTTGGATATTTTGTTTCTTTTCCATGTGGATTCCTAAAGATCTTACCTACTCAGTCAAGAAACCGGTGTTCATTCAAAAGGATAATTGAGATCCTGATCCTTCCGCACCATTATTCTAGAAGCATTGCTGTCCTTCAGATTGTCTGAAAATACTCAGAACTGAGTGACTTAAAATGTCGATGCTTTCAGACAATTTCAAATCAGAGACAAGTATGAATAAGTTTTTATCTTTTTTCTTTTTTTCTTTTTTTTTTTAATTCTCTTTGGTGAAGTCTGATTGGAGGTGTTTGAACAAGTTGCCATTCTTGCTCAGTGAGTCTGTTTGTTCCAAAAATCTTTGTAATGTTGCTAAGTCTCTCCAACCTAGCTTTTTTTTCTTTTTCTTTTTCATTTTTTTTAACACAGATATTCTGTCTTTTGGTTTTGTGCTGTTGGCAGCAAAACATGTCTATGAAGCAAAATCCTTTCTTTTACCATTTAATTATCTTTGAATTTGTGTCGTGATCACTGTTTCATTTACTGCCTCCTCTAAGACTGACTGAGAAAATCAAATGTCCTAGTTCACAGCCTATTTTCTAAAAATACCTACATGAAAAAGCATGAAAGACTTGTTCTAAACCCTGCTAAGGAGTTCTGCTCAGCCTGCAGTTTAATGAAAATTCTGTCATGGGACACTTGGAAGCTGGATTGAATGATAGTTTGATAGCAGTAAGAGGACAGTATTTTTTCTGGTAAGTTTTGATGAAACAGCAGATAAAATATTGGCTCCTTTTATCATTGAGAGCGTCACAGTAGAGGTCAGCACTAGGATTTCATTCAAGGGAAAACTCAGTATTGAGTGTTATGCCTTGTGTCTTCAGGACTCTGAACTAATCCATGCTGTGGATCGCTCACAATCACTTTATTTATTTCAGTGACTTGTCCACCTACAAAATACTTGCTTTGGCTCATGCAACAAGTTCTGAACTTAGACCACCAGTCTGGTCTTTTCCTGACTCACCTAAGTCAGGAAGGTTGGTTGTTATCCTGGTCCCAGCAAGTCCCAGTATCCAAGGTGTGTGGGTGCCAGCAGGCAGTGTGAGACTGTGGGGACCTACCTCCTGCAGACACTCCAGGGCACACAGCAGGGAGACACCCCACAGCCCTTCCAGTATTGCCAGGAGCCAAATGCATCAGCTACCTCTCTCTGCTCTGATCCCCTGGAACATGGCACCCAGGGGCGACTGGCTGCCTCAGAGTGGTGAGGAGACAGAGGGGTGATAACTGACTGCACCTTCAGAGAAGTGTTTCTGCCATCAGCATGCCACAGGATTGCTGGTAAAACACACACAGTGTCTGACTAATTCATAAAACCTACTATAACTGATCAGGTGACCAATCCAATGCCAAAAGAAAAAACATTAAAAATTGTGAGGAAAAGCTTAAAATAGAAAGTATGAGCACATGTCTGCATATAGCTTGACAGATGGCATCTTTTTAAGCAGGGCTTGTCCATATGGCAAGCAAGTAGATTGAATCTGAGTGCTATACAGGATCCCAATGGAGCAAAACTCAGATTTTTTTTTTTTACTCAGAAAGTGTACGCTATATATCTCACTTATGCTTCAGATGACAACATAAGCAGTTTTATGCCATCAGCTTCTGGTAAGAGGTGCAAATAATCAGAGACAGAGGGAAAGAGATGAAGAAACACCAACTTTTCAGTGAATTAGAAAACTCCCTGAGTGAGGGTTTGAATAAATAGAAAAAAAGTAAAACCCCAGTAAAGCAGTTTTAATAAACAGTTCAATAATTTAATATCTGACTAAGACAAAATTGCAATTACTGCCCAACCACCCAGTCATTAGCACTGACAGGAAACAGAATCCTGCAGTATCAAAGTCCATGTCAACTGGGAAAGGCTCCTGAGGACATGAAATTTCTCTAATGTTTCAGGAAGACTGCCCAGGTGCAGAAGGTTTCTGAATCAGAATAAGCACATCCCTCACCTTTTTATCCCTCACCGTTTTATCCCTCACAGGAGCTTAAGCATTCAGCTCACACAGTGGTTACTGCTTCTGAGCTGCAAACTCTTCTCAACAGAGATACTCAAGGCATAAAGGAAAGGTTGTAGCTGAGGATGTATTACCTGCTGTGGCACAGGGATTACACTGCTCACACAGGAGGAAGCCTACCTGACAGTCTTATGGTGCAGGAGAACTGGGAAGAAGCCAATTTTACCTATTGAGAAAACTTTAGTTACACCATTCATTTCAAAACAGAAACTGTCCATTCCCTTTGAAAGGAAGCACAGCAAGGCTATGATGTTTGAAACAAAGAAAGCAAGTGTATCAATATGAAATACCTTTGTTTTAATGGAGGTTTATCTGCTGACACGTTCAATCAATCTTGTTTACTTGTTGACATACGAAGTGTTAAATATATTTAACTTTTTTAACAACAACAAAAAAGTAATAATAGAAAGAGCCCAGTGTAAATATTTCTTAGCTGATCAAACATATGCATCTGCCCATTTGGTGAAATGGCGAATTAAATATAAATAGTATGTGTGTTAAGCCTTTTACAGGTATCCACATTTTCAATTCAGTTTAACAAACCCTTACTGTCCTCTTTTACAGATAATGCCGTCTTTGGAACCAAGAAAAGGTAAAAGATTGAGTATGACATTACAGAGTTTCTTGGAGAGAAAACATGCCTGTGCTCACCTGCAAAAACCAGGAAAAGCTGATGATTTGATAAACTGGTGTGCTTTCACTGCTACATGTCGTGACTGAATGTACCAGTTAAACTAATGCTGGACTATTGAAAAAGTTGAGAACAGAACTTTATTTTCAGGCTTAAATTTGTACTTTCAGATGAAACATGGTATCTGAGCACATAAGTGATTATTTGCAACCATCCTGTGCTGCAGTAAGACCTGAATACACAGCAGTACCTGCATACTCTCTTGGAGACTTTCAAGGCACCTTGAGGGCAATAAAATGTCTAAGCAAATTATGGTAGAAGACACTAATAAAGGCCTGTCTTCAAAACATTATTAAATTACTTGGGAGTTGCTTGTATCTGAGTCCCATACAAGACTAGAATGCATGTAGTGGATGAGATTTCAGTCATTTACCATCTATGCACCAAATCTCTAAAAGTCTGATGAGTTTCATTTTCCACCTATCACAATTTTTACAATTCTTCACAAATAGTTCAGGTTTTTTTATGGATAATTTTGTGTTCTGTAGCAAGATGCACCCAAGAGCAATCGAGGAGATGAAGAAAGAGTTTGCCAAGCTCATTTCAATCAATTGCCAACAGTTCTGGTTAACTGAGTAAGTCCCCGTTGACTGGAAATTTGCAACTTAGATGCCCATCTACAAGAAGGGTCAGAAGAAGGATTCAGATAACTACAGGCCTGTCATGGATCAGGCCATCCTTAGTGTCATCGCATGGCATGTGCATGGCAACCAAGGGATCAGGTCCAGCCAACGCAAGGCAGGTCCTGTTTGACCAAACTGATCTCCTTCTATGACAAAGTGACCTGCTTAGTAGATGAGGGAAAGGCTGTGGATGCTGTCTAACAAGACAACATCATTGAAGACATTGGTAAAGCCTTTGACACCATCTCTCACAATATTCTCCTGGAGAAACTGGCAGCCCATGGCTTAAACTGGTGCACCCTTTGCTGGGTGAAAAACTGGCTGGATAGCTATGCCCAGAGACTGATGATGAATGGAACTGGATCCAGTTGGAAGCCAGTCACTAGTAAGGTTCCCCAAGGCCCAGTATTAGGGCCAGTCCTGTTTAATATCTTCATCAATGATCTGGGTGAAGGGATCGAGCGCAGACTCAGTCAGTTTGCACACTATGCAGTAGTGCTGTTCTGCTGGATTGTAGGAAGTCTTGTCAAAGGGATCTGGACAGGCTGGATTGTTGGACTGAGGACAACAGCATGAAGTTCAATAAGGTGAAGTGCCAGATCCTGCACTTGGGTTGCAACAACCCCCTGCAGCACAACAGGCTGGGGGAAGAGTGGCTGGAAAGCTGCGTGGTGAAAAAGGACCTGGGGGTGACAGTTTACAGCTGTCTGGGTATGAGTCTGCAGTGTACCCAAGTGACCAAGGAGCCCAATGGCATCCTGGCTTGTATCAAGAGTAGTGTGGCCAGCAGGACTAGGTCAGTGATTGTCCCTCTCTACTTGACACTGGTGGGGCTGTGCCTCAAATCCTGTGTTCAGATTTGGGCCCCTCACATCAAAAAGGACACTGAGGTGCTAGAGCATATCCAAAGAAAGGCAATGAAGTTGATGAAGGATCTGGATTATTAGTCTTATTAGGAGTGGCTGAAGAAGCTGGGGTTGTTTAGCTTGGAAAAGAGAAGCCTCAGGGTGACCTCAACGACTTGAAAGATGAGGGTAATGAGGTGGGATTTGGTGTTTTCTCTCAAGTAATCAGCGACAGGACAAGAGGAAACGGCCTCAATTCGCACCAGTGGAGGTTCAGATTAGATATTAGGAAACGTTTTTTCATAGTAAGAATGGTTGAGCATTACAATAAGTGGCCCAGGGAAGTGGTGGAGTCACTGTCTCTGTAAGTGTTCAAGAGGTGTCTGGATGTGGTACTTGGGGATATGGCTTGGGATGACTCTTGTGGTGCTAGGTTGACAGTTGAACTAGATCATCTTGAAGGTGTCTTCCAATCTTGAAAAGTCTGCGATTCTGTGAAGAATGGGTGCTATTGCTAACTATAACTGCTATTAATTATTACAAGTAGTCATCAATGTATAGTTAACTTTTTCACAAATCTTTCTGGTTCACTAGACACAGAAAGTACCTTTGACCTTTCAGTCTGGAAGATGAGGCTCAGGAAACCAATGCAAGGAAAGTTGAGGATTGACAGTTCTTTCCTTCCTCATTTATTATCTATAGAAAGAGAGGATGTAAACTTGGGAATGTATATCAGGCTAGTGAGTCATGCTGATTAGCAGATATTTAGCCAGACTCATTTGCTTAACCTTAATGCTTGTCACATGTCATGCTACAAATTCCACAGTGCATTTACAAAGGATTTGACATCATGGAAGTAATTATTCCAAAATGATCCTGATAGATAAAAAAAAAGGCAATTTGGTCCTAAAAACAACATTCTCTAATGAGAATGTTTCTAGGTCTGCAAATCCATAGTCATGTTTTATTTATAGCCTGCCTATGATTCATCGTTAGAGTTTCTTACAGATTTTTGAAGAAAAATTGTTCTTCCATGCACGAGTGTTTTTAGATAACCACAGCTGCTCCTCACTAGCTGCTGTTTCAATAGCAGAAAGCCTAACACTAGTATTCTTTTTATTCTTCATTTCTATCTGCTCACATTCAAACCCATTTCACCACACACAATCAATCCCATTGTGAGGACTTCAGGCAGCAGCCACCGCAGCCGGCATTTGGCTTGTCAGCAAAACCCCTTTTTGTTCCAAAGAGGAACAGCTGATGAGATGAAACTTTGCTGCTGGCTGGAAAGCTTGGAAAGGATGGTGCTGTCCCAGCTCTGCTCTGGCTTTGCCAAAATGCCTCTGAAGGTGTTTAAGGCAATTGTCAGAAACTCTGCTGGGTAGACAGCAAAAAAAAGCAGGACATTACCTGGGCCTTCTGCTGCTTTGGCATTAAGGGCTGCAATTCGAATTTTTCTGTGTATACTTGCTGGTTGATTAAAAAATGCAGAGTCTAAAGTGATTTGTTACTGAGAAAATTATTTTTTTTTGTTTTGGTGGTTGCACTTAACATTTCTGCTTTTTTAGTTTGACAACTTTCTCTGCAAATGGGCAAGTTTACAGGCTGCTTAAGAAGCAGAGCTTGAGCTAAACATTTCTGGTAATCTTGTCCAGAAAATAATTTTTGGTCATCTCTGCACACACTTATCTCTCTGTATACCTAGTAATGTTTTTTTCCACTGGGATGAAACTCTATTGAACCTTCCGGGCTTCAGGGGTACTGTCTAACAACAGATGCTTTGACACTTTCAGATACCATTCCATGCTATTATCGTGCCACATATGTTCTTTCAGGATCTGATCAGACTTGAATGGAGAGAGACTCTGAGTTAATGACCAGCTCACTGAATCTGGCATTGCTTACTGTGTACCTCTACAGATAATGCTGGAGAAGTGAGACTACAAATTCACGTGCATGGCTGGCACAGCCATATCAAATGGAAGTATTTTGTTGTCTCCCCTTCATTTGTCTCTGTGTTGGAGATGGGAATAAACCTTTGATTGATGCCAGTGGGGATGCAGAGGTGATTGAGTAGCAAAGCAGTGCTCACTGCACTTGCAGAGCTTTGTGAGTTGGAAACAACCGAAGTATTGCAACTATAATCAGCACATCCGGAGCACTTACAGACTGACTTTTTAATCTTGGCCTAAGGTTGAGGACATGAATGCTCTTGTCACTTACACTGCTGCTGTCTGGCAGCTTGGAGAAGGCAGAAAAAGCTGTAGGGAGTAGCCAAGTGGATGACTTTTGATTCTCCATAAATAGAAAAGGAAAAATTGAAGTCTTTCAGCAGTTCTAAACCTCAAGTATTTGCAAGTCTGCCATTTCATTCCTGTGAGCAACCAGAAGACTTGTCCCTTTCAAGAGTATTGTGATCATATGGACATACAGTGCAACCATCCCATACTATGTGAGTACTTTGTCTAGTTCCCATAAAAATAACATACACTCATGAAAGTAGAGCAGCTTTTCATGAATTCTGCTTTTTTTCATTAAGAACTACATGTTCATACATATTCACTAAATATATATTTGAACAAAAAACAAGTCATCTAAAATAATAAATATCCTTCCATGAGAAAAGGTATTACAGATGAAATGCTCATACAAAAATCAGTTTTCTGCCATGAGTAATCTCATATTCAGTGTGATTCAGAAACAATTACATGCCTTTTCCTAGTTGTTGTGTACATTCTCCATGCAAAACGCAAGAATTATGTCTGTACCTCTTTCAGTTTGAGTTTGGCATAAACTGTTTTTGCATATATTTATTTCCTCCAAAATTTATGGAGATTACCTCTTAAATATGCTAAGCAGAGAGATCAGAGCTCTCTCTGTTAAACAAGTTAGCGTCAGAGGTCCTGTACAGTTCCAAGGCAAAAAACATGAGAAAGGCAGTGAGGGAGAGAAGCAGTTAGAAAAACACAATGAAAAGTATTTTGAATGTCAAAAATCATAGAGTATCTAATAAAAAGTTCAGCTTTGGCAAAAAGATCTCCATATGGAAGAATTAACACTGAGGTTTATATCCAGGGTAGCAGGGCAGTCTTGCCTACAAATTTATGACTTCTAAAGAAATCCCAGGAGGGTAGCTTTCATGCTCATTGCATAATCTTAAATGAATAAGAGGAATGATGAAATGGTGATCACTCATATAAAGAAATAGCAATCTGTTTGAAAGAGAGGGAAAAGTTGAAGGATCTAAATGCAAAGATTTGATGATTGATCAGTCATCATGAGAGAAAAACAGAAAAGAGACAAAAAATAGGGAAAAAGAAGAGGCAACAGTCTCTGTAGAGAGAATAGCAAATTTTAAAGAGGAAGAAAGACCAAAAGAAAAAGGTGTAAGGCTCCTGATTGCTCTTTTGTTGGTGCTTGTTCTTTTATTAAAGAAATTGATCAGACAGGTTTACTTGCCAAGCATTTGTGATGGTTTAAAACTTTACTGCCTGGCAGCTGCTTGTTACCATCTTTGGTTGGAGGTTACCCAGCCCAGCTGTCCGAGCAGAGCAGAGCAGAGTAGATATGATAGCAATGGGCACCTCTCTTCCCTTTGGCCATCGGGCAGTCTGTATTTGATTGCCAGGAATGATAAGCTGAAGTTTACCTACGTGATTTCTCGCTAAAGCAATTAGGATCTATGCACACCATAAGTAAAGAAAAATGGTTCATACACATGAAGAATAAGACAGATGGGGTCCATGCACAGTCACTAAGGCTGCAGGTTCAGCAAATGGGGTCCATGTACACAGTCCCACCAGATGGCAGAGTGAGAATCTCTGGCATAAAATTAAGAGGTGGTAAACTGTTTTTGCTCTGTCATAGCTTCCTTTCAGGATTCACAACTCAGAGGCTTTGAGGGAGTCATGTCTGTTAGGTAGGTTGAGGGGTTCCAGCCAAATAAATGTGTTTCTTCATGGGACCACTTTTTAGGAAGGCTCTATACTTTGTACTCATTTATTAAGAAAAAATCAAGCAAAGGCATAGATTTTTTTTATGCTCAGTTTGTGAAGCATGGGAGAGCCAAATGAAAATTGCACTGCAGCAGAGCTAATTTGTTTAAGGAAAGATATTTCTCTTTCGGGGTCTTTATATGAAATCTCTGCAAAGCCACAGAGGTAAAGAAGTGACCCTCAACAATTCAGATGGATTGTATTAAAAGTATTCTCTGAAGTATAATGCGATTAAGTCACCAGATGCATTAGACCAAGAACATGCATTACAGTATGATTGGTATCATAACTCCTGAGAAAAATAGATCATAATCATACATTTCCTTTTTGAAAGCTAATAGATATTCCTCCACTGCCTGGAGCCCTCGTGAAACTTTCTCCAGAAAATGAAATAAAATTTTCTGAAGTTAAACCTGGGGAAATAAAACTTTTGCATGCTGTTATTTTCTTAATATAAACAATGTATCTGGTTAATTTGAATGCACTGTTTTGGGAGCTCCAGCTATTTTAAAAAGTCATCAAAGAGATATATGTAATCTTTTGAGAACAGTAATATAATTTCACCATTTGTTCATAATATTCTAATTTTTTCCTCAAAATTTTGCTGAAAGTGATGGAAAATGAACTGATATTGAATATTAGAGCCAAAATTTTCCAATTTGGGCATCTAAAATTAGGCTCCTAACTCTGTATTTAAATAGCTAAATATAAGTAGCCTGATTTTCAGAGCTGCTGAGCAATCCCAGCTGCTACTGAAATCAGTGGGAGCTTTGGGTAAATACCAGATTGCCTATTTAGTTGCTCTCCTAGAATAATCATTGCACCAATCACCATTATTGTCTAAAGACTTTTCTTGATGTATAGGCTTAACCAAACCCTTTCAGCTTCTTTTCATTCCATTCTTCCTCTTTCAAATGCAAGGTGGCTCTTCCACTCCTCCCTATCCATTCCTGACATCTGTCCTCAAACGGCATGGTCCACCTGTGCGTGAACACCAGCACATCACCCCAGCCTGCTGCCAGTGGCTGGAGGCGCAGCCCTGCAGCACTGTCTGCCTGTGGCTCCTGCCCACCTCTCCCATGTTGCCAGTTTGGGAAGAGCTGGTGTGTGGCTCTACGCACTGGCTTCTGTAGCACCCTCCTTCCCGGGGAGCTCCTGGGTACCCTGAAGCTCTGGGTAAGGGCAGCTGAGACTCCCAGCGTTTCTTGCATTTCTTGACTTTCTCCATGCAAGGTGGTTTGAGATGATAACTCCCATGCTGTCTCACACCCTCAGAAGAGGCTTTCTTTTATGGGCACTGTGCTGGGACTCGTACTCTTGGCTGATATTTTTTTGAAATAGTGCTGTCTTCTGTTATTGGTCCTCCATAATCTCCTCAAGCCTCTTTCTCTGAGGTAAGAGTTGTATAATGTTTATCCTTACTCCGCCTGGAAATGGCAGCCACAAAAACTTCTCTGAGCCCTCCGCAGAGCCCAGGAGGTGCAGGTGCCCAGCTACTGGCCTTGCTCTCTTCCTCTCTGTGGAGCCCTGCAGCTACTGGGTATTGCTGATAATGAAATGAAAGAGAAGCAGCTTCAACTGAACATGCAATTGATGCAAAGATCAAAGCAGAAGCAAACAAAACACAACTTGAAAGAGAACAATTCAAAGCATCAAGCAGATGATTTTCCCCCTACCTTGCAGTGCAAATGCAAACTTAACATCCAACCTGACAGAAGCCAGGATTCCACCTCCAGTGTTTTAATCACTTGTTTATGTCAGAACCACTACATTCCTCATGTTTGGTTTTTTTCGTTCTTTTTTTTTTTCTTGTTCCACTTAATTTTCACAACCAAGGGAACTCCGCTTTTTAACACCGTTTCCAGTCTTTCCTGGTAGTAAGATGAATATTCTGTGTGCAAGCCCTGCTTTCTTCAGGTTTGTGACCTTCAAGAGTTATATTTCTGTTTAGCTTCTGGAAGCTGATGTAACTGTCATGGTCTCATTTGAGGCTGTAACTAGATCTGGCAAAACCCAGTTTATGCTTTAAGTTGCTAATATCCTTTTTGATGGTTAATAATTTCACCAGATTTAGCAGGTTGTGCTCAGATCTTCTACGAAAAATGTCTTCTTTAAAAAGTTATTATTATTATTATTCATAATTCTTGGTAAAAATACAGAAAAGAACCATTAATATTTCATGAGGGAATAAATGTCAAACATTTTTTGTTTTGCTGATAAGAAAAAAATTAATTGACATCCATCTAACTGAGAACTTTAAATGCCTCCATGCCTGGGAGTAGGTGATTCTTGGGGGAAGTGGGAAGAAAGAACTCCTATTTTTTGTATAATTTTCTGTGTTGAAAGGAAGTAAAATTTGTACCCCAAGTCAGTGGGCAATTTTCTGTCTTTAAAGATATTGAATATGAAGAAAAGACAACCAAATGTTTTTAAAGGCACTTAACAATCATCACAATGTGAATATTGATGGGCAAAGACATCAAGTTTTCTGAAGTGCCTGAGTACATTGTAAGCCTGAGAGCTGCTGAATTTGAAGGATGATTAGGGGTGTCTGCCCGGTGACTTTTTGTGTGACAGTGTGATAACTCCAGAAAGGCATCTACTTTATCTCTTCTTCTTCCTTCCCAGAAGTGATTAAACAATGCTGCTTGAAAATCCACATCCTTGTTTAAAGGAAAATTTGCTCTTTTCTCCAAAAACTACTAGGCTTTTTGAAAATATTATTTTTGTAATTTGCTATGAATACCTTTCACCAATTTTTTGGTAAGACTTTTCAAAAGTAGTTTAATTTAGTGGACTTTCAGGTGTAATTTTTACTTATAGAGGGAAAAAACCTAAAATACCTTAGTCTTCTGCTCTCCTTTGTCATAAATCTGTCTTAGGCACAAGCCATATTGACCTATACAGTCTACATGATCCCCTCCTTTTTTGTGATTGCAGCTGCTTCTTTGCCTTTATGAAACAAATTTAATGCTGAATTGACATAAAAATGTTTAACAATAGGAAAAGTAGGAGTATTCCAAATAAAACTGCATGTGCTGGCAGTAAAGGAGTAGTTTTTGTATTTCAATCATGTATTTCAATTTTTGTATTTCAATGTATTTTATTCTTTCCAAATCGCAAGAAAACTTTGTAACTCTTTGTGTAGGTAAATGTCTTTGGACATATGTTCTTCAAGAATGAATCTGACTGTCAGATATTCAAAGGTGAAATTTTTTCCACTGTTAATTTCTAATGATGATGAAAGAGATTACATTGTGATAGAGTAAATTATGAGTAAATGTCTGACATGAGTTACTCCTTATAGTTTTCATTCACAGTATTCCCATCATTGCTGCTAGACTGTATTGCCTCCACCTCATACTTCTTCACTATCCCCTACAAAAATGGGTCTTACCAGTGTTTCTACCTCTCTCCATTTATTTGCTGCCCCACCATTATTTCCCCTTCCCTATTGCAACCTGTCCCCAGTTCTGAGGTCTGTGGACTATTATCTTGCCTCTCATCTCTTCAGTCTCTGCTGTTTCAAGCTCTTTCCTCCTTTATTTCTGTTCTCATTTTCTCAGCCTCACCTTCAGCTATGTTGGCTCCTGTCCCACTGCCTGCAAGCATGCTCTTGCATATTCTATATCAAAATAAGGCTCCTTTATTCAACTTGCCCATTTACAATCCTATCTTCTTCCTCACCTTTGTTTTCAGCACTCTAGGGCCCAGATCCAAGGATCTATTTAGGCTCCTAACTTGTCCTTGAATGCCTAAAAGTATTCTGAATGCAGTCCTACCTCAGTTTTCCCACTTCTCATGATGCCCTTTTAAATGTCCCTTGTACCTTGTGACAGGTGAATTTCTTTTTTGGGAAACAACATTAATATATTTTGATTCTTTATGGAAGAGAGGCTGTAGCAGCTGAGTAGGCTGTACTTGTGCTTCTACTGCCCCAGCAGCACTCCCCTAATGGTGGCTGATTCTAACATATGCTAAGAGAAGACTTCTTACTACATCCGTATTGGACCAGTCAGCACAAATTAGTTCACATACATGACAATAAGCACATCCTAAGGCTGTTAATAAGTTTAGCTCTGTGGAAGCAGTGCACAGAACACAGGGGATGGGAGTATCTCAACACAAAGAACAGAGGCTGATGGTTGGAACTCTACCAGCAAGCACAGAGAGAGACACTCCTGCACTGGGATTTTGGATAGCACAGGTAGAGTCACTGAACCACTTGCAAGCTGTGACACAAGTTTCAGAGTATCCATAAAGAGGACGTTGGTGTTGCAATTTGTCATATCACAGCATCTTTTAATACTGTAGATGCCTAGCAATGCTTAGAAAGCCAGTTGGGAGGGTCCATGAACAGGGATTCACAAAATTCAGCTGCTGGAGAAGGCAATTGAGAAGTGCTATGGAGCTGTCAGAGCATTTGAATACTTTTCAGGCTTGCTAGCCTCTCAAGTCACAAGCACTTGCAGAAAATTATCACATCTTCTTCATTCCTTTGGGACTAATGGTGCTGAAGTTAAAAAAAGACAAATGCAAGTTTTTAGTTTTAAAAAATTGACAAGAAATTGTTTTTTCTTCCTAAAGGTGGCTGTGAGGAACAGTAAGGCACTTTGCAATACCAAGTAATCTGTGTTTGCCTTAGTAACTCCCTGGTGAACACATGTGCTCCTGGCTTGTCAGAATCTGGCAGAGATGCCATAAAGATCTCAGTTCTGTGTCTGAGGTCAGCCAGCCAAGGTCCCCTCTTTGGATACATCTCACAGGTGTTACTCTCTTAATTGTGTGTCACAGTATTTCATGTTTCTTAACTTTGCATATGAATGGTTAATGACCTGTAGCAAATTTTGAAAGGACACCTAAAACAGCAAAATTGTAGAATGATGTTTGTACATGCAGCAGGGGCCTGATTTTCTTGCTTGGGCTTCAGGAACTAGAATATCCCCAGTACTGCCTTCCAGTGCCTGCCCATTGCAATGCAATGCACAAGCATTAACAGTGAATCTAGTAGGACCTTTACAGTGTCTTGCCTCTAAGCTGACCTCGTTAGTATAAGCTTAGTTTAAGTGTTTCATCTTTGACTTCATAACTGATTGGAAATTACTGTCATTTGGGAAATCGGAAACACTTACTGCTTTAGTACAGATCCACATGCAATGGTTGGTGGTCACTTGTTGGAGCCTCTTTCTATTTTAGGGGAACAGAAAGCTATGCTAGATTGCTTCAGTAGACCATAAAAATATCTTTCTGTCAAAGAAATGAAACATAGTAGCAGATAACATTTTAAGTGATATCAATAGCTACATTTTCCTCTTAATAATTTAGAATACATAACATGATTTGTTTAGCTAGATCCCTTACTGCCTGTGTATCTTCTCAGATCAACGACAGAACACCAGAATTTATTAATACAACAGACCATAAAACATGATTTGTTACTTTAAAATGTGATTACAGTCTCAATAGGTTCAGCTGACTTCCAGAGTGTGAATATATTTGAACTTTTTGCTATTAAATGCATGTTCATTAACTGAAGTTCAATGGTATACAGAGTATGCATGTTGGTGTGACCCAAGCCACAATGGTCATGAGAGAGGGCACACTGGGATATTTTGTGAGGGCCAAAGACAACACTGAAGTTTTCCTTCACAAAGTTCAGCAAAACTCAATCAAATTTTGTTGGTCTGCACTCACATGTTCTAGAAGAGGATTACCTTCTTGGTTATTTCTCTTCTGATGGTTCCTAGGCTCACTTTCTTCAGACAATAAAGAAGTGGAAGG
The DNA here is from genome assembly GCA_013396695.1 of Sakesphorus luctuosus. Classification (NCBI taxonomy): domain Eukaryota; kingdom Metazoa; phylum Chordata; class Aves; order Passeriformes; family Thamnophilidae; genus Sakesphorus; species Sakesphorus luctuosus. The sequence continues at coordinate 897,533 of VWZD01001856.1, forward strand.
AAAACAAAGTCAAATTAACTGCAATAACATTTATTCTAATAACCTTCTGCAGAAGAATGGGGAAGCAATGTCACAGGTGAAAGCTAAGTCCTAACAGAAATATTAATTCACCTTCATTGATTGGTATGGCTATGAATGTTGAGTGATAATGACTTTTCTTTTTTAAATTGAATGTAATATGTTTCATTAATTTTTGAGGAACAAAAAAGGAACATTGCTGAAAATATTTTATACTCCTTTCCCTGTAATGCTCTGTCCTTCCATTGTCACAAGGGCTAGTAATACCCCTCTCAGAAAGACACATAAACTTGATTCAGAAACCTGAACTGGCAGCCTTTCAGTGACATAGCAATAAAACCTGCCTGCCTCACATATCAGAGAAGTTTAATCCGAGAAGTTAAAAAAAAAAAAAAGAGAAAAAAGAGAGAGAGAAAAAGTGAGAAACAGCTCTGGGATGAAAGAATGGAAATTCATCTTCAACCCTTCTTGCCTTTTTTTTTTTTTTGGAGTGTCACAAGAGCCCTCAGGAGGTGGTAATCTGGTGTCACACTTCATTCCATTGAGGCTGGAATTGCAAATGCCCCCAAACATCCCTCTTGCTGCGGAGTGAGCAGTGCTGGGCTTGCTGCCAATGAGAGGTCTTCGCTGTGATTTGAGTATTTGTTTGAATTGCAGGCTCAGTTCATCCCTTGGGCTTGGCTGCTGAGTAAGACCCATGTGCAGATACTTGGCATCTCTATGCCCCTCTCCTAAGCTGTTCAGGAATGCTGGAGAAGCTGGCAGCTTCACGGATGTTCTGGGATCCCCACTGTAGTATTGACAACAAGTCAGGGCTCAGCTGGGCACTTGTGAAAAACTAAGTCTTCTTGCCATGCATCTGGCAATACTCACACTCTTTTGATCTGAACAAGGGACACTGTTCTCATGTATATTTAGTAAACCAATTTTAATAAAGCCTGGAGAAAAAAATAGTCTAAGGAAATGTGTTTACCTAACCTAAAACACAACCATCTTGCATATCTGGATGGGCAGGAAATGTTGCCCAAAGCAAACATAATTTCTTCTGCTTCTAAATACTGACTGATATGAAGTACTCAATATGATTTTGTTCATTTATTACTTGAACATTTACAGTATAACTATATGTACAAATCTACAAAATAGATCTATGCATACCTCTTTATGTGTCTTCAGAATCACAATTGTACTTAGGATAGGAAAGAACCAGATGCCTGCTTAAATAATGTTCTTCTATAGTTTTTTCCCTATTTTTTCCCCTAAAATAACATTATTAACAATAATAAAAAGCTGAATATAGAAAAAAGTGATGGACAATTTAGGCCCTGGAAAAAAACCCACCAGAGGTTTTTCATTCCATAGTGATATTAAAGAAAAAATTGTCTCAAAGTCTGAATTGTCTTTGCTTTCTCTTGTGATGGAAGATGATAAATGTCGAAGAGCTTTCAAAAAACCCACTAGATTCATTGGAGCCAATAATGTGAAAACTCTCGGTGTAATAATAAATTTGGATAGTTATTTATTCTTAAAATTGATCTTAGGCTGCAGGGCTAACAGCACTGAAAGTTCTTACTTTCGCACATTTTCCCTGAAAATGGAAAATAAATAACTCTATGACTAAGCTTTTTTGATGTCCATTGAAAACCCTAAAGTAAAGGCTTTGAGATGCAAACCTACTCTACAGTAGCAAGCTCCCACTAATACTTCTTATACCCTCAACCCCTTTATGTGGCACCCCCAATAAATGTGAGGTAATTTACCTCTTTCCCTGAGGAGAAATTCCTTTGCAATTCCAGCACTAGTGCCAGTTCTCAGAAGTTCTCCTTGAATTGTTAAAGTGGTGAAGTACCTGGTCATTAGAGTTCTGTGCTTGAGAGCTCTTTCCATTAAGAAGAACAGATATGGCAGTACTTTGTGTTGCAGCATCTGTATTTTAGGCATTTGGCCCTACATCAGCATCCATTTTCCCCAAAGAGCCGGTATCCCTGCCCAATGCAGCTGTCTCCAAACTGAGGAGGAGCCCCGGGGAGCCAGCACAGGAGTGCAGACTTGCATTAAGCAGGACGAAGGAAGTGTGTGAAAACTGGATCTAAGCACAATATATGGGCCTTTATTTTGGTACTTCCCATTACTCAATATTCATAAAACATCATGAAATCAGGTTCCTAGGCCTTTTTCCAGTGATTCCTCTTTATGAGCTAATAGGTCAGGGTATAACAGTGGGATGCGGAAGACTGTTTCCATTAGGTTTTCTTCTGCATTGGGATTTGTTCTTATGTTTACCACCTTCCAAAAACATTCTGTAACTGCCATATTATAACCCCCCTCTCATTCTGCTCAATTGCTTTATCTGTGGCGGATTACCATACATCATGTGCATGGATGCAAGAAGCAAGGTACACAGTTCTTTATCCTTGTGATTTGGGCACTCATTTGGAGGTGATGAGACCTGGGCTTCAGCTTCCTGCTTCTGTTAATGTTTATGATACTTATATTTAGTGATCACTGGATAAATGTGTATTTTCCGTGCTTCAAAGACTGAGGTGATTCAGTGCATGTTTAGACCTTTAAGCACCCAAATATTTTTGTTTTTCTTCTTTTAAAAATTAGATGTCTAGACTTGACAAATACGTTTTTGGTGAGGAATAAATTTATGATGTGCAATGTTTTGAGCTTTTGGACATGAGCTTTCACCTGCTTCCTCAAGAACAGAACTTGGATTTCATGCAGCTGACAAGGCACATTCATTAGTGCTTCTATCTTTTCCACTGGGAGGAAACCAAATAGATAAATACTGACAAAATAACCTTTCAGGCAGCAAGGACTCCCCTTATTATATTCTTACTCATTGCATTTTCTGGGTACTGGATCAAAAGAAAATGCTTAGTTGTGTTCAGTCCTTGGTAAACGCTGGCTCTGATTTGGGACATGCTATTTTTGGTGCTTTGTTATGTTATTTGATATCCATAGTTGGTAAAGTACTTGAAAAAGGTGAAGTTTCCACAGAAGTACTCACAGTTCTGTAGCATCCAAGGTCACAGGACTCTCACAAATAGGAGAATGCAGATATAGAGAAGCTGGCATGTGTCCTGGAAAGATCCTGCTAGTCAATCAAAAGAGCAGACTAAATCCCTAAGAAGTCATTTTCTACAGTTCAGAAATTAGGGATAAATTGAGACTTGGGCTTGTTTTGGTAATATTTTTTTTCCTGTGGAGTAGGTGAGAAAGCAATAAATATTGAGACAGAGTTGCTGACCTGTGTATTCAGTGGAGGTATACAGAGATGGAAGAATGAGAAAGAAATAGCAGAAAAGCAGACTTGTATCAAAGTATTCCTAGGTTTTCCTTTAGAAACACCCTCCAAACCACAGACCTGACCCTTTTTCTGACATTTCTGGGGCCAGAGCAGTTGAGCATAACACAAAGATTAGCACAAAACCCCCTGTGTACAGGATGTGTGACATTTCTGTTACTCCTATCTTACTTCTATGAAAACTTCCTAATTTGCTGACTTGTGGCTGTGACTACTGGGGAATACAGCATCTGGAGCATCCTGGGGAGTCTCTGAAGGTAGTGGTATCTACTCCAGTTGCTGGTACTGCAGCCTGCCCTTCTCTAAAGTCATCCAATGCAAGATGTCAGGGCCTTGCCAAATCTCCAGAGGATAACCTGAAACCATAATGTTTAAATTTTCTAACATGATGTCATCAATGAACATCTGATAAAGCATTTATGAAGGCATGCTTTGCCTGAAATGCAGGAAATAAAACCTGTACAGGAGAGTTTCTCCAGTGTCCACATCTGAGAGAGGTTTTCATATGAAGAAACTGAACACTATCAAAGGGAGAAACTATTTACCGTATTAGTAAAGGGTGGACTAAGAAGAACTTTTGGGCATGTTTAAGTCTTTTCAAAGACTTTAGAGTGCCTTAGACATTGCAAGTCACCTAATTTCTCACCTGGAAAGGCCCTTAGTGTGCTTGTGGATGCTGTTGTCCACTGTGGATAAATCAAGAAGAGTACTTGTCTCAGGCACCAAATTTCATAGCTGTTCTGTACAACAGCAGACATCAAGCCCTCCTGCAATGGTGGGAGAGATAAACTGCACAGCGAAAGTGTCGATTTGTGCTGATACTAATGCTTTATCCATTACTTGCTCCATTTCATTTTAATCACCTGTGTTTTTTCAACCTAGAATCATGTAGAAGGAAGAATGAAGGAATTCAATTACTACAGTTCTACTCAGGAAAAAGTAGAAGTAAAAAAGAAACAGAATTTTGAGTATGTGAGGATTTTTTAAATAATACTGTGATGACCTACCTAATCTAGAAAAACAGTTAGAAGTGATTCTCACTGTATTCCTGCTAAAAAAGTAGCAGCTCCAAATAAGTAAGCATAACCCTGCATGAATTTTGGAGAATTGTTCATTTTTATCAGTCACTTAATTGTGTTAATGCTCTATATTGAATATGGAAGCAGGTAGGTTGCTTGCTTTCTCTGCAGCAAAACTGATATTGGTTTAAATTCTTTTCCTGCTTCAAGCAAAAATCACTTAATGAGTACATCCAGAAGTGAGTTAAGGTGTATTATACTTCTCACAAAAACAGAATTGAAAATTGCATTGTGATGCCAGGAAAAGATGCTGCTCTAAAGAAAGTGAAAGAACCAAAAATGCTGTCAACTGCAAAGCTTAAGAGATAGTTAGCGCTAAAATCACTGTTAAAAAGAAATTCAAACTAGTCAAGTCCCAAATCCTGTGCATCCTAATGCCATGATCAAAACCCCACATACATAAAGTAAATTCCAATGAAATCAATACTTTGAATATTTGTGATGAGTAGAGAGGGGCTTAACAATCCATTAGTGACTCAGGACCTAAGAATACTTCTGGCTGCCCAAGGATTGTGTCAGGACCCAGCACGTGCAGTATTGTTGTACAATGGGAGTTTCATTTTGGGTGGGCCTGCAGCCCTCACTGTCCCAAGCCTCTTTCAATAACAGAAAAGACCCTCTTGTTTTTCACATTGCTGTGAGGGGACATACTTGGTTTCTGAGCCAGAGACAGATTCAGGTTTGCTATCCTCTTTTCTTCCAACAGTTATTTAATACTTTTGGGGTTGAATCTGTATACGTGGAAGATGTCAGTAACACTTGGCTGCTGACATGGAAGTGCTCCTATTGTCTACCTGGACTTCTCAAAGGAAGCCTCACTTTGCAGTCCCAAGGACACAAGGTATTTGATTCGGGGAATGATGAAAGAGGCCAAACTGCAACCGCATAGTAAAGCAAAACAGAATTAGCCAGTCATTAGAAATCTGGAGCTTCTGGAAATCGACAGTTTTTCCCTAGTGCCTGAATGGTTAAGGGGATACACTTTCCTTTATACCAGTGATGAGGATGGTCCCTAGATAATGAACTACAATGCATCAGAGCAGCTCTTTCAGCTAAATCAAGAAAGTATTATGAAATTTTTGGCCAGTGGAAAAAATCAGATATTCCTTGATCATCAGCCAAATTTGGGCGTTAAATGAGATTAGTATTTTCTTCTTAATACCATTAAAATCAAGGCTGAATAAAATATCTCCAGTTGTCAAAATAGCTATTTGGGTTTTTTTCTTTCAAGGTCTGCCTCTTTTACAGTCCAAGGAGCAGGATCGCTAAGCCACAGAGGCAAACTAACACTAAAAATATTTCTCCAGTTTGCTTTGCTTTAGCAGAGCAAAGCAAGGCAATAGAGTATCAGCATATTGAGATCGTGTTCATTCCTATTATCTGTTTAGTGTCCTGATTTCAAAAACATCAAGACTGCCTTCATGTATGGTAATGCCTCTGACATTGTAACTCACATTTGCTGAGGGGTGACATAGTTTGCTTGTGCCCTGCACTCATATACAGTAATCATTGTCCCATTAGCACTCAGGACACTTGTGTCTGCTGGCCAAGCTGACAACTGGCCTTGTTAAATTGCCTTCTCAAATTATTCAAGTTTATATGTTGTATCTGTATCAGAATTATCCACACTTAGCTCACATCTGTCCTCTATGGAATTGGGCTCTTTGTGTAGACACATGGAAAGTAACAATTTACAGTGTGTCTTAATGAAACATTTTCCACAGTGCTATAGGCTGATAGAAAATGAAATAATATTTGCTTAGGAAAGAAAGTTTTCATTTTACAAGAAGACAGCTTTTGTTCTAACAGGAAGATATGTATCTAAATCTAGGTATGCTCTCTCTTCTGCCAGCAGCAAGCTGGAATGGAGTACTCCTTTCTTCTCCATTTGGGACAAAGATATCATCAGCAGTCAGGCCCCTGGCTGCCCTTGCATAAGATCTAGCAGCAGGTGTTATGCAAGGGGTGGGTAAACGTTATATTCCTTACAAAAATTAGAAAAACAGCAGCTTGTAGGTGTAAGTGTACAGATGCCCTTTAATACAGTGCATGTTTCCTTAATGGCCTTAATTATAATCTAAATTATTTGTAGAGGTTTTGTTGTTGTTATGTTAATGTTCTCATAAGAGACTAAATGCTACTCAAGTTTGTTCACATTGATTTAAATTACTCTTTTTCAGTGCAACCATCCTTTTGCCTGAGGGTAAACTGTGGCTAAACACATTTATGCAATTCGTCTAAGGGAAGGATTAAGTAATTGGTTTATTTATAGTATTAAAACATGTTACTCTGAAATGGGGCAGTTTCATTCAGAGTAGAGGGTCGGCGCTGAAGGGTGACACACCATTTTTCCCATTGGTATGCCACTCTCTACCCTCCTCTTTGATATGTGCCTGGCTTGCAGGGTGTGCAGCCTGGTTGGGATAACCTCACTGGGCGCACAAGTCCCTGGGAGTCATGGGACATCCATCACCAATCTTTCAAAGCAGCAGCCTCTGTGTAATCATAATACTAGTTTGAGCTGGTGGAAGGAGAAGATCACAAAGAAGGCAGAAGAAAAATAAAGTGACAAAGGAAAGGTAAAAGCTGAAGAAATAATGTATTTTGTGTTCACATTGGACATCCAACAATTCTGGAATTTGGCAGACTGCTTGTTCTCTGCATTTCTTTTTCTTTTCAATTAATTTAAAAGTTTGAACACTTCATTGCAAGATTCAATGGCAAGACAACTTTCCAGTAGCTTGATTTCCCTGGCTAATGAATCTCTCTGTTGTGCGTACTGGGGCTTATTCCACTGGTTCACATATTACCTTATAGGGAGTCACTTAGCCTGAGGTTATCAATTAATAAAAGATGTTCTGTTTTACTCTCCTCTGCTGTTATGTTTTTGATGTAATTATGAAGCCTTTCCTGTTCAACTTGTCCATGATGATTCCAGATTCAAATTTCAACCTTAATGAATAGGAAGGACCCAGAAAAAAAACATGCAGGCTTGATGGACTGTCACGTTTTCACAAACAGGGACAACTGTGGGAGCAGGACACAGTGTGAGCCCTCCCAAGTCTCCCATGGCTGGCTGGTATATTCTTGCTGCCTTCCTCTGTCTCCCCTCCAATTTGTTCTTATCCTTTCTCTGAAGAAAATGTGACTGGGGACAAAGAGCACTTTCTGAGGCAAGAAGAAGTGACACTGAGAAAATGGGAAGAAAGGGAAAGAAGATAATATGCCACAACAAAAGGCACATTACTGTAAGCTTGATGCTTTCTATGTATTGTCTGCACACTTGAGAAAGTTGCCCATAAGCTTTGCCTGCTGCTGTCAGCTCCTTCTTTAAAGGAGCAATGAATCCTTGGTTTAGTCCTAACAGATAGGATTTACCTGTAGATTTCATGGACTGAAATACTGTATATGGTGGAGTAGAAGGAAAGCCTCACTTTGCATCACCACATACTTCTTGTAGTTCAGGAAACAGTAAGTAACACATAATTTGTAGAAATCATGTGTTCCTATTAGAACTGGCAGGCTGTGGTCTTTGCAATTTATGGACTAAGGACACCACTCTGCATGGGGTTGTCCAGGGGAGCAGTACAAATGTGAAATCCTGCTTCAGAGTGGCTTTTATGTGACTGTGATGTAATGTTTCCCCACTGAACACAGGACCACTGTTTTTGTATAGTGCCTGCATGCAGCAAAGCACATTGCCTGTACAGCTGCTGGTGTTTTATGGCTATCAATGAGAAGGATGGGATGAATAATCTTAAAATGAAGGAGAGATCAATGTTGCCAGCAAATATATCTGAATAGCATCACAGATGAGTAGCACCATTGTTCCCTTTCTTAACCTATGCTATTCCCTCCTTAGAGCCTGGAAACATTAAATTCAACTCATATAAGCTCTGCAGGTCCAGGTCTTTTGAACATATTATTTTTATCTTGCTGTGCTTCAAGACTTGTTTTATTTATGACTCGTTTCCCCTTCTCCTTTGATTTTTTTATTCTTTTTAGGTTCCCTTTAATTCCTTTTCCACTTCATTCCTCTCCTTACTTTGACCTTTTCCTTTTTTTTTTTTTTCACATTCATCTCAAGCCTTTCTCTCGGGCGCTGTCCCATTTTCTTCCTTCTTTTGCTTGTCATTCATAATCTCACTCCTAATCAATTTGTTGTGCTTCACCACAGCCTTGCTACATCTAGTCACTCAGTCCTCCAAACAACCTACTATCGTACTATTGAATTTCCCATACTAGTCTGCAGGAAGAAAAGCAGATCTACACGTTGGCATTAGGTAGAGAGGTAAGTTCATTAACAAAAACAAAGACCCAAATATTTTGTTGCATTGATGTGGATGGTACACAGGCTATGTTTACTGTAATGAAATTAGGATAAAATGTGAACCATCACTGGCCCATGACTGTTTAGTAGCTATTAAGCTCCCTGAACTGTTTTGGACCACCTGGTGTGGTGGAAGATGCCTCTCATGGCAGGTGGGTTGAAACTAGATGATCCTCAAAGGTTCCTTCCAACCCAAACCATTCTGTGATTCTATGAATATGTGTGATCTCTCTCAAAACCTAAAGCTGCAGGAACTTCTGCAACAGCAATTACACATCTTCCAGCCGAGGTTCAGTTTAAGAATGTGTTGCACAAAGACTTTGCATTGGGAAAAAACTGATCATACTGAGCAATCACCGTCTGTGTCAGAGAAAACAAACACACCCATGAATAGCTACTTTTCCTTGATCACTTACTTTGGAACTGAAACAGTACTAAAAGCAATCAGGACACATTATAAATCGTGTACAACGCCTGGAAATGTTCTTGCATCCTTTTATGATGCACTATCTTGTACTTTCAAACAGGTGTTAAACTGGACCAGGTAAACCGCTAGTTCTGTATTTTATGGTATATTTGAGTTGTCTCATAGGCATGCTATGTATTATGTATTTTAGAGCTGGGAATTGGAGGAAAAAGAATTTGGTGTTTGTCTTTTTTTCTTGTCATTGACTCTCACAGGACAATAGCTAGAAATCTTAGACCCATAAACTTACCTTTGGAAAACACTTTGTGTTGCATTTGAATATGATGAATGAAGAGATTAATTTGAAAATGTGATCTCTTTTTGCTAGAGAAATATTATGGTGTCTTGAAGATATCATTTTGGTATCTTGATACTTTTCACAGGAAGCAACATTGCATACAGGATCCTGGTTCTCATGCATTAAATAGGTGCTAGTTTCACAAAATAGCAGGAAGGGTCAGGTTGGAAGGGGCCACAGTGGGTCATCTGGTCCAACCTCCCTGCTCAATCGGGGTCATCCCAGAGCATATGGCAGATTGTCCAGATGATTCTTGAATATCTCCAGCTAGGACAGCCTCTCTGGAAAATCTGTTCCAGTGTGTGGTCACTGGTTATTTGCTTTCTTAGCCACAAGGACACACTGCTGGCTCACGGACAGCTTGTTGTCCACCAGAACCCCCAGATCCTTCTGCACAGAGCTGCTTTCCAGCAGGCTGGCCCCCAGCCTATACTGGTGCATGAGGTCATCTTTCCCCACAGACAGGACTCTGAATTTGCCTTTGTTGAATTTCAGAAAGTTCTTCTCTACTCATCTCTCCAACCTGTTGAAGTCCTTCTGAAGGGATGCAGAGCACTCTGAGGAATTGGCCATGCCCTCCCATCTTTGTGTCATCAATGAACTTGCTGAGGAGGTATCTATCCCTTCATCCAAGTCATTGATGGATAATTAAACAATACTGAGCCCAGTATTGAACCTTGAGGGATACCACTAGTGACAGGCCTCCAACTGGACCCTATGCCACTGATCATGACGCTCTGGGATCTGCTGTTTATCCAGTTGTCAATCCACCTCACTGTCCACTCATCCAGCACATACTTTCTGAGTTTGTTTACAAGGATGTCATGATATTGTGTTTCACTGACATGTTTGTCTACATGGCTGACATTTACATGGTTGTTTGAAGGTGTATTTTTTGTTATCAATTATGGAGTAATAGAGATGGTCTGAAGGAGTGGTGGTTACTGTGTCTGTGGTGGAAGTCACTGGGATAATATTTTGGTTGATAAAGCTGTTTGCTCTAGTTAGATGTTCACTGAAGGATTATTGGTTCATATTATTTACAATATAGTGTTCTGTGTCTGTCTCAGCAAAACGTTGCATGCTACAGAATCACAGACTATTCTGAGTTGGAAGGGATCCACAAGGAGCCGACTCTTAAGTCAATGGCCCACATAGGGGATTGAACCCATGACCTTGGCATTATTACAACCAAGTTTTAACCAACTGAGCTAATCTCAGACAATGTCCTTAACATACAAAGTTTTTCCAGCTTGGAGATTATGTAAAGGGGACCAAACCACCAGCATGGAAACATGTGAGCTTACACAAACAGAAATACATGTCCAAATGGGGTAAACAACTTCCACAAAAAGTCATTCTCCTCTGCCTCCTGGGAATATGTTCCTGGGAAATGGAATTAATAAGTCTGTTGGCTTTTAGGAGTCCGGTACTGGTTTTATGACACATAATAGTTTCCCAATCTCAGTTAAACTGTTGATGTTCCATAAATATTTTTTTTATCGTTCTTTTAAAGACCACTGCAATGGGGATAAAGAAGAGATACTAAATGACTGAATATTGCTTATAGTTCTATTTGGTAAGAACTGTTCCCTTAGAACAGAACATTCTGTGCTGAATCTTCTGACAGAACACATTCGTTAAATGATGAGCTATATAAAATACATTTGTTATAATAAATTTAAATCTCATCTAAAAAAATAATAATAAAATAGAAAAAGTAGGCAGGCATTTCATTAATTACTCAATGTTTATGTTTTCTATATCTCCATCTATATTTGATTTGAGAAAGCAGAGTTGTTTTAACATGATTCAGCTATTCCTGTGAGTTTTAGAAAGTAATGAAAGTTCACAAAAGATACGACATTTTTATGAGGCATGTTATGTAATCTAAGGTTCAGCACAGCATATTTATTTTCATATGCTTCAGTGCATTGTGTTAGGAATTAGTCTAATGTTCTGCCTTTAAATAGTTGTCTACACAATTAATTAAAGATCATGAAATATACTGAAAAGTTTGAAAGATGCCCCTCTCAGATGCAGATATAAGAATATTTTCTCTCAGTATATGGATCAGAATGTATTTCAGAAACTTTTTAAATATTGATTTTTCATGCTTTCAAAGTAATTTTGTCTGTAAATGTAATGAGCTTAATAAAACTGTGTTCAAAAACACAAGATATAATGAAATATAAAAAACCTGATGCAAGTATCATTTCAAGAAATAAATTGGTTCATGATAATTGAGTTACACTTTCAAGGCCACTAGCAATGTGGTTTTGAAAAAAAAAAGAAAAAAATTCTCTAAAAGAAAAATGGTTTTCTGAAAAGGTGAAATAAAGCCTTTCCCCTTTTTTTTTCTGCACATTATTTCTTGTGCCAGTGGTATAAAGGTGGTAATTTTCTTTAACTAGACTTGTTTACTTAATATTACCCTCAGAGTAGCTTTAGTTCATGCAGAGCTGCTTAGTAAATCAAGCAAATCAGTCCTTTTATGGCTTTTTGTTTCTATAAACAGCAAAAAGGTAATAAAGTAATTTATCTGCCTTTCTCAGCTAATATCACATCTAACTCACATTATGTACAAGATTTGGTATATAATTTCAATCTAATGAATACAAAATGACCTTTGATTCAACAAGGAGGCTTTGATCTCAGATACCAGATATAAAATTAGAGAACATCCTTTGGTTTATAGTTCTCGTGTCACTACCAGGACAAACTCTGTGCTGATCATGTCACTGTCCTGAGATTTTGAAGCATGCATTTCCAGATTTACTTTTCATATGCATGTGTTTTAGAGTAGAAAACAATTAGCAGTGCAACATAAATAAGGTTAGAACATTTTACATTTATCTTGTGAACTGAAAACCTTCATGCTTTCTGTTCATACATATGCTTTGTATAAGTGTCATGTCATGATGGCATGAGTTCTCTATAGAGCTCAGCAGTACTGTGACAAATGGGCATTTGTCCAGACAAAAATGATAGATTGACAATTTCCAGAGATCTTTTAGCAGATAGGGTCACCCAGACAGAGAAATGCCTTGATTAACCCCCTGGTCTGTGGTTACTGAGGGTGAGGGAATTGATGACATACCACGATACAGGGAATGCATAAGCTCACATAGGATCCTGCATGATGTGATGCACAATTTCAACGTGATGCTCTGGAGAGCTGGTGCAGATCAGGCTTGTTAGGATGGACAGCCAAGGTCATTTTGTCTTTTTTTGTTTGTGTGTTCAGGAATGAATTTGACTCTTGGTTATGCTGGCACCAACAGAGCTAATGGAAACCGTGTTACAGAATGGGCTCTGGCACTGTTTCCCTGCTGTGGCATGAAGATAAATGACAGTATCATGAAACCTCCTCATAACACATTTTGTGTTCTGTCATGTTTCCTTCTGGTCAGAAAAACAAAAAGCTTGAAGTGTATCAGAGGCCTGAAGGGGTATACTCATTTTACAAAGCAGGACTGCTTCCAAAATCTTAATAGAAATGATACCAAATAATCTGGAAATATTTAACTGCTTTTTTAAAGATGAGCAATTGTTAGAATTATCTGCTATTAAAAAATGTATTTACTTAGGTAGAGAATAAAACCCCAAGGAAACCAAAAACCTTGCCTGAATAATTTAATTAGATTTTGGTAGAGGCCTTTTTAAAAAAAAAGTTATTCTTCCTTCCTTGTCATCATAGCAGATTGTTTTATTACAAAAACAATAAAAATAAAAAATAAAAAGGAACAAAGTGACCTCAAGGAAAATGTTGTGGAGCCAAACATAAGCAATTTAAGATAAAAAAAAGATCCCTAGTTTTACACTGTTTCATGGCTGATTGGCAAATCACAAATCCATTTAAAAGCCTAAGACAAAAAATGGCTAAGAAGTTAATGGATAGCTCAAAATAACCTCTGTGAAGCAAACTGAGGGAAAAACTGTTTGATATTTTCTTTCCCTCAGCTTTTTCAAGAGAAAGAAACAATTTATTTGATGGTCAGTACTTCCAATTTTTCAAGGCTGAGGAGCATCTGTGTTTTCAAGGGAGCAGAGAATATTTCATTTCATTCAGTAGCAAGCTGTATTTGTCAGAATTAGACTCAGAGAGGAACAGGCCATGGGGTAATGTAGCAGACAGGACACAAGCCTGTCAGTCTTTTGCAGAAGGTTATTATCTGTTTTTATTAATGTACAAATTACAGTTTGAGACAAAACTACTGACAATTTTTTCCAAGTTACCTGTATTATAGCAATAGTTTCAGCTACTGTCAAATAGTCTCATAGGCCCTGTTAATCTGAAGCCATTTGACTGACAAATTACTGAATTCTGTTAATGCCATAAAAATTTATGACTGCTTTCAATACTTCAACAGATACTGATCCAATAAAATTTTTATTATGCTACAGAAATAAATTACCTTTCTAATGATCTTATTCCATACCCAGTATGTATTGCACAGTATGTGGAAGGGGCAGGCAAGCAGAAAGGCTCTCCTAAAGGAATGATTTTTATGTAATCTGTCAAGAAACTATCCATCCAATGGATTTCTAATGATATTTAAATCTGCAGAAAGCTGGCAACAGAGAGTCTTGCAGCTTATTAACCACTTGATTTCTGACAAAGAGGAAGACTCATGCAACTGCCTGTCATGGTTTAGTTTTGTTTGCTGAAGGCCTGGAAAATCTGCTGTGACTTCAAGAGACTCAGTGGAGTTTCTGCAGCATGTGAACTGACACAAGCAATAAACTACCAGTCCTGTTCTGACATGTATGCCCTGTTTATTATGTATGCCCTCAGAGATACTGATGAGCACATCATAAACACCACTTCAGAAATGTAACTGTATAACCATCTGTTGCCCCCCTACCCTCCACTCCCCCCTTCTCACCCTCCTTTTGTCTTGTTTGGAACTTAAAGGCTTAAAAAAAGATATTAGGCAAGTTGAATTGAAAAAACCCAGGAAGTCTTAAGTGGTTTTATTTTTTGGAAGTAGTTTTAGAGTGTTTTCTCCTTAATGGTTGTATGGTCAGGTATGATCACAATAAAATACTCTTGCAAAGTTGCATGCTATCCTAAATGTTGAGGTCTGTCCTTAGACCTCAGAAAACAAAACTGTAAGAGGTAATAGCATCACTGCACTTGCCAGTTTTGTCCCTAAGGAGCTTGGATCAACAGATATGTGATAAGGTTGAGCTGCTATTTCCCTTCGATGTGAGCTAAAGAAATTGGAGCAAGAGAGAGAAATACAATGAGACACTAGTAAAAGCAAATAGATGGGACGTGCTCCCAGACTCAAGGGAATGCAAACTTTGCTTTCTCCACTCTTTGAGGTCAGGTGAGAAATTTTGCAGAAGGTACCTTATTCTGTGACTTCAGAGAGCAGAAATGGTATTTACTGGGTATTGTGGCAGAGGAAGGGCTAGCATGAAGGTGATACTAGCAGTCTCTTGAGCCAGAGTGAATATTCATTTTCCACCACATTACACTCCTATAAGCTGAGACTATTTAATATAGATATGTCAAGTAGTGGATTTCTTAGACACAGAAGTATTAGTAACACCTTTGTTCCCTGAGTTTGCAGATTCAGTTCTGAAACATTTTCCCGTGTGGCCTTCTTACTGTAAATCCGTGGAACCCCTAAGAAACTGGGACTTGCTGGAGAAAGAATTTTGTATAACTCACTCATTTAATCCACAAACTATAGTGTTGTGAACTCACTGTTTGTACAGTTGTATTTATTCTTTCCTTGTCCAGCTAGAACATTGCTGAGGCACAGCAACATTAGCAAAAAGGCCCTATGTGCTCCCTGTTATTAACTTCATCCTTTGTGCTAATGCCATGATTAACTTTGCATCTGACATTAATGACAAAGATAAAAGATTCAGTTATTTTCACAAAACATTCTAATTTCACAGGCCATGTGAATTTGCTTCTTTATTACTGCTTTTGTTTCTATAGTGTTTGCTGTCAGATCTGTGGATTTAGTGGGGGAAAATACCCTTGGCTATCGATTGATTGTCACTTGTGCCTATATCAACTAAAAGACAAAGCTAGCTAATTTTCCTTAGGAAAGAACTGAAGGGAAAACACTGTCAAATTCCATCTGTCTGCAGTTCAGCTGGAAAGAGCAGAAACACCTGCCTGGAGGGATGGAGCTGTGCAGCTTTCTGAATCCACAGGATCGGAGTGCTCTTACTCAGATGCCCAAAACCTGTCAGGTGTAATTTGAAGAGACCTTTTCAAGCTTTCAGAACATGATGCCATGGTAGCTATTTCTAAAAGCTAATCATAGATGAAAATAATGAAATTTCAGGTCATTTTTATGTAAAAAAAATATGCCCAGAAATACAAAAAAATAAAATTGCTGCATGTTTAAGGACGTATGTGATCCGGGTACAATTTTTCAGAGCAGGACACTTAATTTTGAAGACACTGCAACCTCGACTTCAAGCCAAGCTTATAACTCATGACATTTGCCATTCTTTTCTGACTTTCCCTGTTTCTGTGACAGATTGAATCTCTGCACCTTGCATTTAAAATTTAATAAATATTTTTTGCAGTTGGGTGAAGCAAAAGCAATGTATTCCTGTTCAATCAAAGCTTCATCTCACTGTCAGCAGTCATCTCTATATTTTAAGAGCAAATAACCTAACAGTGCATGTAGTATTTCAAGAGGCTTTGAACACCTGGGCTTTATTTTGAGTTGTGGGCCAGCTGTAAAGCAAAGGGCAGTCTCCTAGCTGTGTTCACAAAAACATCCTGTGAGTCTCCTAGCTTTGGAAGAGTCCCCAGCAAGTTGCTCTGCAATGTGTCCTCCTCCCTCCACAGCCAAAGGTAAGGGTCTGCCAGGAGCAGGGACAGGGCATGGCTCAAGTCCAAGGCTGAATTCCCAGCTGATCTCTTAATAGAGACCAACAGCTCTTCCTCATTCCAGCAATTATATAAAGTCTCAACACCATTTTTTCCTGAACTTTGTTGATTGCTGAACTCTGCTGCATCAGATATTTCAATAAGGTGAAAACGGCTTATGATGACAAGAACTGAAACTTCCTTTAGCTGGGGAAATCTTTGAGTGTCTGTGGCTGGCTTGCCTCAGGGACTGCTCTGCAGGTTCAAACTTGACGTGTATGTTGAGAGGGAAAGTGATGAAAAGTGAAGGTTCGGTGAAAGGAAATAGTCACAGGACAATTAAAAAATATGGAAAAAATAGGATATGTGGTGGTTGGTTCAGAGACAGGTCAAATAAATACAGTGATGCAGGATGAGATTGTTTTCCTTCAAATTGAAGGGTTTGCACATGATAAACAGGAGTCCTCTCTCTCCCGCAGAGCAAGACCCTCAGAAGGAACTGAGAAATTGCTCTCCAGGATGATGATGAAACAAATAAGGTCTACCCACACTTACCTGATGAGCACCTGGCATACCTTGAAAAGCTGATTAAACTATTCAGCATATTATTATAGTTACAAAAACTGTAACTCTTACCCAACAACCCAGCTTTCGTGATGTTTGTACTTCATAAAGTAGTGCTTATATATTTCTCTAACTACAATTCACCAGGAGGGGTGGACTAAGAGCCTGAGACAACATGGGCAAACTGTGCATTGCCTTCTATACTACTGAAGACATTTGAAAAAATCTCTGCATGCTTGTATCTTCCTTCTAGCTCATCCTGGACACAAACAGACCTGCTCAATTTTGTTTTGTGCAAAAGTATCATCACTTTCACCAGAAGCAAGTCAGTATTTTCTCTTCAATGATGAATTTTCTCAGCATTTCTTCTTTGTACATCAAATACTCTTGTATTTGGCCCTGAAACTCTCTTACCATCCTCAATGTACCAAAAAAATATGCATTGCTGATGGTTTGGTTAGAAGAAGAGGGAATTCACTGTGATATCACAGAAGTGTCATGAGACTCTATCATGTAAATATTACCTGCTCTTCCACCTCTAATGTCATGCTCAGATATTCACATGCATTTGAGCTTTCTTTTACCATGGCTAAAAGAGCCACTTCCATCATGTCCATCTTTGTTAAGAGCCCAGGAGAGATGGTGATACCTGTGGGACAAAGGGCTTGGCTCTGCAGCTGCTGAAGTACCAGACTATGGGAGAGTTCAAAAGCCTGAATAAAGAAGCCCAAAAGACTCAGCTCCAGGTGAGAAACAGAGACAATTTCTTCACACTCCTCAGGCGGAAGTGGTATATGCAGTAACATAGCTGTGAGCTAAGGGTATCCCTTCATTTTGAGCAGGCCATGCATCATTGTTGTCCTTCTATCTGGAGATCTCAGGGTCAGGCATCAAAGACAGCAAGCTAGAGCACTTATAACCCTTGTGGGTTTATAGTATTATGGGGTAGATCTGCCATTACAGGTTTTATGGCACACACCATAAACGTAGTTGGGAAATAGCTGTTGCAGACCTAGATACACATTTCATCTCTTGGTGTGGGAGCACAGCTGATGTTTTCCCTTCTCTCATGGAAGAAAATTGGAAGTGTGTGCAGCTTTGTAATACAGAACTCAGGACTGCCATTTTTGTGGAATGCTGGCAGGATGAACACCTTCCCACAGAAAGGACACCACCATTGCTCTGCTTGTCTAGTGTCAGTGTTCTGCAGTCAGAAGATAGTAAATTCCCAGCTGCAGAGGGTGGGCATGGCAATAAACAGGAAAGCAAAACAGAAGGGCAGGGAATTCAGGGATGGACAGGGCTACTATGGTATGAATATGCCATGGGGTGCCAAAGCTGGGTTTTTGGAAGTAAGCTACTGAAAATTTCTCAAAGAAGAGGGAAAATATAGTATCTCTCTCATTTATTCAGAGACCTGAGTAAAAGTCTCTAAGGAAACATGTTATTATCATTTGAAATTATGAGAGTATTATGAATTACCTTATAAAACATTCATTTAACTCAATATGTTCCTTTTACAGCTATATGCAGATACATAGGAGGGTATTTGAGCAGCACTATAAACAAGTAAGGGAGAAAGAACAAGGAAGCACAATTAATGTAATTCTACCACTGACATGGTAAAAATTTTATTATGGCTTCATAAATCTAACTGTCCCAAACTGTCCTTGGTAAAAAAGTGAAACAAATTACTGTAGTTGAGTTTCCTGTAGGTGTTAATGAGTGACATTACTGTGGTCTCCATTCTCTGCATGGTACTGAATCATTCAACTGCAAATGCAACATTACCTTCTTACTTTGCAGCTGACAGGGATTATTGTTTGCCCAGTGAGAATCTGGCAAAATAAAGAGCTTAGAGAAACATCATGTCTCAGTGTTGTTTCTGAAACAAAATTCTTGTAGCCATCACTAAGAAATATCGGACTGAACCTGCTGTGTTACACCGTCTCAACTTTAACTTACTAACATAAAGATTTTGTTTGCTTTTCCAATTGAATCAATAGAGCACACTCAATTTTAT
Organism: Sakesphorus luctuosus; assembly: GCA_013396695.1. Taxonomy (NCBI): domain Eukaryota; kingdom Metazoa; phylum Chordata; class Aves; order Passeriformes; family Thamnophilidae; genus Sakesphorus; species Sakesphorus luctuosus. The sequence goes on from VWZD01001856.1 coordinate 916,474, forward strand.
ATTTTTAACTCAATTTTTGCTTTTCCTATGCTAGGAATTTATGCCCTTAACAAAAGAATTGAGAGCCATGGGTTGGAAAGTCCTTGGCTTATCATTGACATTGTCCCTCTGGATGGTAGTTCATTTTTCAGAAAGCAATCAGTTTTTAAAACCGATTAAGTATGTGACCAAGTTATTGTGATTGAAGATGAGCGAACATTTGGGAACTCATTTTTCACACGAGCAGAAAGTATCTGATGGAACATGATGACAAGTCCTAACTGGAGCAAATGCCAAACTCTGGAGTGGATTGCAGTTTAATAAAAAGTGTATTATAGATTTACTCAAGAACATCCATAAAGACATAGAGGTAGTTCTTGGCCTTGCAGCAGGATTCAGAGTTTGCTGCCTGACTGCAGCTCTGGAACATCAGGGATACAAACTACTCTCTTTCCCAAAAGCAGTGAGATGTTTTGTCAAGGTAGTGTAATGCATAATGACATAGATCCCTTTAGAAGGTGCATTAGTCTTGAAAAGCATCATAAGAAACTGACAAAATGCTGAAGTAAAACCATATATTGATAACTTGTTGGAAAAAAAGTCCATGAGTGACAATAATCTAAACGTTCTCTTTTCAGTGGTCATACTAGTGTGTTCAGGACTTACGCCTGTACTCATGGATTTACATCCCCTAAATTACATGGTCTAGTTGCTACCTTTTACTGATAGTCACCACAAAGAGGCAAAATTGAATCTTTGTGTGGTGATCTGGATCTGCAGTCCTAGTCCTGGTGTAACGTTCACTGGTTACTCCAGTGAAGCTTAAGCCTAATGGTGTAGTGGGATAGGAAACAGTGTACTGCTGTATCATTGGCTATAGCTGTAAGAGTAGATAAGCATGAGAGAAAAATCAAATCAAATTTATTGAATGTTTTGAAAATATTTTCTTCTTTAAAAATATCTTGAAACAGAAGTAAATAAGAAAACATTTTCATGAGTCATTTTAAAAATAACCAGACTATTTTTCTCTAATGACACAGCAATATTAAGATCAGTCTGCCCTGGCAACGTTTTATCTTTTAATAAAGATGAGCATCAGTTGTGAATTCTCCCTTGCTGAACACACTCTAGACAAAATTCTTTCTATAGAGTGTAAGTTTAACTTGTTAAATGCCACTGTAACTAAGGCTTTCTGGTATGATAGCCAGATTATGACAAATGTCAGCATAACTCATACTGGTGTTATGTTTTCATTCTATACAACAGCTTTTTAGAGAGAATGAAGGACTTTCATTCAGCTGCAAAGAAAAAATGTTTCAAGTTGGTAAGAACTAAGTAGAAAAGTGTCTTCGATTCATTAAGTGCAAACTATTAAAGCTATTTTTCACTACATTTTAAAATAATGAATAATTTATTTGTTTTCAGATTGCCACATTCTCCTTCCATTTCTAGCAGTTATTCACTGAAGTCCTTCAAGAATGAAGGAGGGCTGAGGATTATGCTGGATTATACTATTTGGATTGTATATTTTACATACACGCATAGACGCACATGTACATTTAGAGAAAATGTTCCATGGAGCCACTGTACCCAGCAGAAGAAAAGCTTTTGCTTCCAGTCCCGGGCTGAGAGTGCTTGCTCACCCCTGACAGCCCATCTGTGGAAGCAGAGGATCTCTGAGCTCACAGCAGGACAAAAGAGGTGATGATGCTTGTTATATTTTTGATTTAAATGCACAAAGATTGGAGCTTACCTGCAGCTCTTCAGTGCAGAGAATGGGCAAATCAAGAATCAAGAATGGGCAAAAGGAAAACACCAATAAAACTACATGCTAAGTAATTTCACAACACTTTAGTAAGCAAATGCTCTTTCTGCATGTATTCTGTAAAACGTAGCATGCTCATGCCTTCATAACTATGCATTCCTGGTCTGTTTAAATATTCTTTGGTAGGTTTGAAACCCAACACTTCGCTGTGGCTATAATGAGGAATGATGATCCTTGATTCAGTCTGCATTGCAATAGGGAAGAACATGTCAAGGACGAGGCATCAGTGTACTCTTTACTAAGATCTTTGGAGTCAGTCTCTGTGTTGTACTCATTTGGGCATATTATTGAATCTCAGTTGTCCTCTCAGCAAACAGCTAAGAATAGATTTTGCTATGAAAAGATAGGATTTTGCCATTGGGTATTCTTAGCTTGCTCCAATATGGAAAGCTACCAAAAAAAAAAAAAAAAAGATAGGTGGAAAAAAATCTATTGCCCAGACTGACCTGGAAATCAATGGTCCACGCTTTCTTTATGAGAGCTGAGTTGAGTGCTAACCATTCCTTGAGTTGGGATGGTGTGCCAACCCCCTGATGGCAGAGGCTGACCTCCCGTGAGCTAACACCACAGAGATTTGAAAAAACCAGACATTTGTGCCAGTTGCTCACAGAGTCCTGCGCTCTGTTTTAGTACTCTGCAACAAAGCTCGATGGGGACATTCCTACAGGCAGATCATCATAGAGCTTGAAAATACCCCAAACTCTCAAAAACTCTTCAAAGACAGACTGTAAGTGTATGCCTAACATCAGAAATCATGGCTTGGTCTCAGAGCTTTGAATTCGTGGGACTTTTTGCAGCAAATTTAACTTTACATGAACCAAGTGCACTGCTCTCCAATTTTGACATGTTCTTTGAAGATATCTGATAGTACAGGGGAATGTAAATCATTCATAGGGAACTAAAAATATTGATGATACGTTGTGATGTTTCCCCCTTGGTCTCAAATGTTTATCAGCTATACAGTTCTCTTTGCTTCTCTTGAGGATTTTAAATTTAAAATAAGTGAGTAAAATCCAGTCAAAATTTCCTTAAGGACATACCTACTTTTCCCAAATGAAAAGGTAACATCTGAAGCATGAATAATCTGTTTTACTAAATTAATATGCAGCAATGAGCTTTAGGTTTGAGCTTTGACTTCAGCTTAATTATCTGGTAGCATTTCAGAGATCATTTATTCCACCAGAATCTCTTCTCCAGACATTATATAACGGCATTTCAAGGACTGTGCTCTGCTTTCAGGTTAATACCAATGTACCTGAGAGCAATTTTCTTCACTGAGCTGGCTCTTGATTTACCTCAATATAACATCAAAAACAGAATGTAGCCTCTATTTACATGAGACTAATGTCTTTTCTTTCTTATATTGTGGTGATATAACAGTTACAGGAACACCAAGCAGATATCTGGGGATCAACTGGAGAACTCTGTTGCCTGGGAAATATAGATATATTTTATAAATTGCAAGTGCCTTTTCTGCTGTATAACTTACTGGAACATTTGCTTATTTCATTCTAAGCTGCTCTTGTCCAGAAAATCGTTCATAAAATAATTTCACTTGTCAATGCAGCATCTTTTTACCACAGGGGTGGCTCACTTGGTCAGAAAAGAAAATTCATGCCCACAATGGTTTTGCAAAGCATCTCCTCTAATTTTAATGTTGCTGACCCAACAGCCTGTGAAAGAGGATTGGCAGGAGGGTTTCTCAGACCTTGATAACCTCTTCAGCACCCGATGATAACCACCAGCATGGCAATTTGTGCAGCTGTCATTTGACTAAACTCCATTTGGGGAGATGATCTCTGAACAGCTTTAGCACTGCTGCGGTGAGTTGTTCAGTGTTATCCTCAGGTTGAGTGACAACTGTCTGTCTGATGAAATTCTGTTGGTTTGAACAGCAAGTAGCCTATGATCAGAGCATTCATCTCATACAGGTCTACATTGCAGCCCATCTTTTTTTGGCTCAAACATAAGTCCTATAGTATTGTGTCCTTGTAGTTCTGCAGTACAGGTAGGACCCTGTTGTTCCAAAGCACCTTCATGCACCCATTTTATCTACTGTCAATTTAGGCATCTTGTCTGGAAATTTTACTTCCAGAACACAGTTTTTCCCTATAAACAGAAAAATAATGTGGCACTGGGGCAGTAACAGCTGAACTCTTCACTATCTTCTGCAAACATTCACACTGCAGTACCTGCCTAACCATCCTATGAGGTTGGACTTCCATTGATTTTTAAGTATTTCATAGAATTATATCATAGAATGGCCTGGATTGGAAAGGACCTTTGTGATGAATTAGAATTTTTAATTGCCTTAAAACATTGCTACTACAGCAAACTGTGCAAAGAAGCCAGGAGAGTGAATAAAAGGCTAAGGATAGGAGGCCATAGTCCACAAACTGTTAACTTTGTGGAGGTTCAGGGGTGAGTCTTTAGGTGTATGATGCTTCTTTGAGTGTGTGATGCTTATCGCTTAATAAGCCAGGCTATGTCCAAAGAGGCCCTCTGTGTACACACCCACCTCTACCCTTGAGAAGGCCTTGCTCTTAGCAGGGGCAGCTCTGAAACATCACGCTCCCCCCAAGCCTAAATGACTGTGCAAAACCCATTGCTTCCAGCCTTTGAAAAACAGGATGACTGTGCAAAAATAGCATTTCCCACACACACAGAGAAGGTATAAGGAGGGTTTCTGAGGATATATAAACCTGTTGAACTTTATGTGTCGTGGGCTTTTTTTCCCCACCACTCCCCAACAGACCAAGACAGAAGCAGCACCAGTGACAACAACCAAGTTCATTGGAGGCTTCTGGATGGTGAATGTAAACTCTTTTCTCTCTCTTTCTTCTCTCTTATTCTTTTCTCTCTTCCTCTCTGTCTTTGCCCTTACATATTTTCTTGGGTGATAACTTTAGGATTTTATATTGCCCTTTTACTATAGTTAATAACAACTAAAAGGGCTACATAGTTGCTTTCCTTTGCAATGAAATTGTTCTAAAATAAAACACATATATATATGTAAGCACTGATCATCTGGTATTGATTTCCTTTCATTCCCCACCAAGGGATTTATTAGCAGAAAAACAAAAGTTACTTCTGCCTTGTGGGGTGTAATAACCTTAAATATCACATAGCTCCCACCTCACTGCTGAGGACAGGAGTACCCTCCACTGGACCAGGTTGCTCAGAGCTCCATCCAACTTGGCCTTAAACACTTCCAAGGCTGGAACATCTACTACTTCTCTTGACAACCTTTTCCAGTGCCTCATCATTGTTTTAACTTTTGACATAGGCATGCTTTCCCATTAAGAATACCCAAATCCACAGATCTTTCTCCAGCATGATCTAGACTATGTTTCTGAAGGAAACTTGGACCTTCATCCTTTCAAGGGGTTCCTGCTTCAGCTTTGCTCTCTGCCATCCTTCACAACTTTCTCTGCCTACTGATCTACCTCTGGTGCTGGTCTAGCCAGGGATAGATGGATCCCTCAAGCTACTGTACAAACGTTTTGCATGTATGTCCAAGGGAAAAGAAGAGAAAACAAGGTTAAAAATGAAGGCAAAGGACAAAATAAGAGTGAACACAATGTATTTTCTCTGTAAGAGCTTTCTCTTTCCAAATGACATTTCTTCCTACAGTCAGGTGTCATGTTTTGATATATTCAGAAAAGAGAAGACCGAGGAGAAAAACAAAAAACTTGGCAACCTAACAAGACACAGCTTCATCTTAGGAAAATGAATAGAAAATCGTTCAACATCTATAAGTGGGAGAGGTAAGGGGGAGCAAAAGGCAATGAAGTAAAAACATCCAAAATACCAAAAATATAAATGTTCTGCAATGGTTCTTGACTAAATCTTCCTTTGTTGATCTAATTCAATAAATACAAGCAAAGTCCTCCCAGGCCTGCACACATGAATCAAAATTCTAGTTTCCCTTGCTCAAGTAAGTGCTTTAGTCCAGCTAATCAAACATTTCTGAAACTCTTGAAACTCAGCAGTTACTCACTGTTGTGATGTCAGGTGTTTCTCATCCTTGGTCTAGCACTAGGTGGGTAGGAGCTTGCCTGACTCACTGACCTGTCCTTCAGGAGCTCTCGGGGTCAGAGCAGTGAGAATTAGAGCCTGCAAGAGGAGGTCAGCAAAGCTCCAGTTCTAGCTGTCCATACCTGATGGAAAACTACTTACTTAATTCAGCAATAATTTCTACCTTTCCTTCTGAATGGCTGGATCAGCATTCATGCTCAAATTAGAGGAACAAAACCTGGAAAGCATATTACACAAAAATAAATTCTGTTATTGGAAGTCAAACTTCAAGAGAAACCCATCACTTCAGCTTGTGGAAATTTGTCCTCATTTCTTAGTTGTCTCTTTGATGGCCATTTCTTACCCTTGAAGATTAACTTTCACCTTATACTCTGCATACCACTGTTCTATAATTAATGTGTCATATAAGAGCATATGATTTACTCTGTGTCATCTGGACTGAAAGTCTAAGCATAGTGGGCTTTAAATCCTTTGTTACATACTAAAGATGGAGATCCAGCAGCCTGAAAAGTATTTCCAGTGTAATATTCATGCTATGCTTATAAGTAAAAACCAAAATGGTTTATTAAGTTTGTGAGAGAAGCAGAAGAATTAGTACATCGAATTAGTCTGGTCATGTTATTCTGGTAATGTGTTATATTTGCTGATCAGCTCACGACAGCACCCTGTAAAGAAAACTGGCAGTTGCTCTTGTAGATGGACAGATGTCTGCAAGATACAGATGCTCCTGGCCTACAGGTTCACAACCCAGTCAGAATAAAATGCAGTAGGAGGAGTGTGAAGCTTTGCAATTTACCCTTTTCAGCTGTAGGAGATTTTGAAATACAGCTTTAAGCTCATGCCTGCTCAACTTGATTCCTGGGACTGAGTCATGATTCATCATAACTGTAACACAATCAACAAAAGAGAGGTTTCATAGTTAGGGAACAGCATTTTGGTACCTCTATACATCTGTGTTTTAACTACAGGATTCTTTCTGCTTGTTCTTCCTGGTTTTATATTCCATCTGTATTATATTCCATCTACTGAAGAATGAGCCGATATTTCTTGTGATGTTGAAAATCTCAAGTAATCTTGTTTTTTCCAAAGAAGATGCATTATAGGACCAGTTTGTGGGAGCATTGGTTGTGGTTGTCGTACTGAAAGATACACATTTTGAAAAGAATCCTGTTTATTAAGTCTGAAATGGTCAGTCACCTTTATCAAGGTCTCTTTACATCCAAAATCTCTGTCAGCTGTTCAAGCTGATAAAATGCAATCAGATAGAGATGCTAGCCTCTGTGTACTTATTTTTATCTGGGGTATGATCCATGAAACTGCACTTTATCCCATTTGACTTCTAAAACTGATTGAAAGAATTTCTTGAAATAGCTTATCAGGCTAATGTGCAGAAGTAAACAGTGTAGCTTCTCTAAAAGCTTTTCCTTTCAACTTTTTACATTCATTTCTTTTTATACATAAAAGGATGATCAGAAGAAATCTAATGAAGTAAGACAATGCTGTGCCATTTTTTTAATGTAAAAAGCCATGCAATCATGAGTAACATTACTTTGTTTTGATGATGTATGGTCTTGAAAGTCCCAAAAGTCCACCGTTGAGACCTGAAGTCTGTCCAAATAAATAACATAAACCCACCCTGTACCTTGTGATTTTTTTTTTTTGAGTAAGACACAAGTGGAATAAATCTATTAGATTCACTATGTATGGGCTGTACACTCTTAATTTATTACGAGAAAAATTTTACTCATCGACAATTTTTTTTTCAGTGACCAGTGACTACTTTTGGCATTGTTTTGGAGCTGACTAATTTCCAGACTAAGATGAAACAGGACCTTGATTTCATTCTGGAAATGATCTTTATCTTTTTTTCAGAAATTGTTTTCCAAACTGTGAAAAAAAAAAAAAGGCTTTTTCAAATTGCAGGTGAAAAGTTAGTATCTTCCTTTTCTTTTTGTTTTTCAGATTTGCATCTGTGTCTGACAGTATGAGATAGTCTGAAAGCTGGTTTACCTGTGAAGGAAGTTTGACTAAAGCTGAAAGGAGTCTATTACATGCATGAACATAAAAGAATCTAATTTAAACATATCATAAAATCATAGAATGGTTTGGGTTGGAAGGGACCTTAATGATGATCAGGTTTCAACCACCCACTTGGACACCTTCCACTAGACCAGGTTTCTCAGGGCCCCACCCAAACTCACATTGAACAGTTCCAGGGATGAGGCATCCACAACTTCTCTGGGCCACCTGTTTCAGTGCCTCACTACCCTCATAGTAAATTTCTTCCTAATATCCAATGTAAACCTACCTGTTCCCTGTTTGAAGCCATTCCTCCTTATCTTATCCCTGCTGGCCCTTGTAAGAAGTCCTTTTCCAGCTCTCTGGTAGGACTCCTTCAGGTATTGAAAGTCTGCAATAAGGTCATCCCAGAGCCTTCCTTTCTCCAGGATGAATAACCCCAATTCTCTCAGCCTTTCTGTATAGGAGAGGTGTTCCAACCCTCTAATAATCTTTGTAGCCAAAAGACTCATTAATGTGAGGAGAGAAAGTCTGGTCTCTGTTTTATCCAGTCATGATCTGATAGCAATACATCCTATATAACTGGGCACAGGGAACTTGGTTTGTTTTTCAGTTCTGCTGAATGTCAAATCCACAAGGTGGAAAACCCCATCTCCCTCTTATCAGCTTATCTTATGGAAAGATGTCTTCACCCATGATACCCCATTGCAGGTAGCAAAACTCCTATGGAAAATCTGGGCTCATGTCCTGACTTCAGAGTAAGGGCTCTATCTCAAAGTGCTGCACTAATGCAACCTTGTCCAGCCTGTCAAGCATCTTTAAGGGCAGAAGCTGGCTAACCTAAGCCTAAGCCTGGATTGCAATAGTGAATCTTACCCCTAGCATTTATAGGTTTTTTTTCATTTCTAATTAGCTCAGAATCTGATGAAAAAGACCTGTATGAAGAATATTAGAAAAGAAGAAACCAAATGGGATGTAGTGCTGGGAAGGACTCAGAGGTCAAACTTATGTTCTGTCATGGACACTGTACATGTTAAAAAACATGGGAACAACTGTTGAATTGCTCTTTTGGTCTATGATATTTCTGTGGCAGTAGACAAGGGTCCCAAAATGCTGCAGGAATGGGATGCTTGGCATTTATGATCCTCAGCTCCATAGACTATGATGAATCAGTTTAGAACAATAGAGTGAACAAAATATAAATCCAAATTAGATTAAGAGTTGCTGCATTTTTTAGAAGCAAGAGTAGTTTGTGTGACCTGAGAAATCTAAGCAGAAATAATTAGAGTTCTATTAAGAGCTAGTGTTTAATTACAGCTGACAAGAACTTAATTATTTAATCAAATAAGGTTTTATTACTAATGCATCTATCTTTAGAACACCATGACAGATGGAGAAGATTTTCAAAGATGCTTGTACAAAAATGTAGGCTGACAGGTTCCAAACATGATCATAAAAGAAGTTTGATGTAAGCTATTAACGTTTTTTTTGCTTACTACAAAAGGATTTGTTCATGAAGCCGCAGGCCTTTAGCAAAAATCTTTTATTGTATCAACTTAAATAACTTTGGTTTCACTTTTCTTGTTAAGGGTTGTATTGGAACAAATTAGATATGATACTCTGTGAAGAGTGATGAGCAGGTAAATGGAGTCTGCAAATGTGACAATGGATGCAGAACAGTTTCGGGAATTTAAGAAATGGAACTCTTTGCACTGAGAGAATATTAGCTGGCACAGAAAATGAAGGGGTTAATAATAAATATACTTAGAATCATCCATTAGCATAATAGGAGTGATTTGTTTATATCAAGTGAAGAAATGACCATACATTTCTTTTGAGGAAAAAAAGAGCCAGCTTTGAACATCCATAATCCAATATCTTGTGACATCTTGCTCCCAATGACAGTGAAATGATAAAAATTGATATTACACTGGAAGAAAATGATGAGTGCTCATAAAAACCTTTCTCTAAGCAAAACTAAGTAAGCAGCTGGATTAGAGGAAGGAATTTTTCTGTGCCTCTAATTGGTCCTTAAGGCACTAAAGCATCAGCATTTGAAAGAGTTCATTGTTTTTGCAAATTCACAGGAAAAATATGTAAACCAAACGCAAAAATTTGTCAACTGTCTGGCAACTGCCCCAAGACTATTATAATTAATAGGTTTCAAATAAATAAGACAGCGAGTTACATCTTCTGAGGGTTCAAGTAAGGGCATCCAGTCATAGTGCAGAAGCTGTACTGCTGAATGAACAGAGAGGAATCAACTGCAGATGGTGCTTATAAGCTTTTTGCACTGGTTAATTTGAATACTTTTCCCCCTCTGTGGTGAATTCCTCAGTTATGCTTCTGAAATACCAAGATTAAAAATGAGAAGTTAGGAAATATTTCTACCACCTAAAAAATGGCAGTTCCATAATAGAAACCCTTAGCTTACCTGTTACCATGGAACTGAAAAACATAACAAAACTCAGATTAAGCTTTGCTGTAAATCCTGACCTTCCTGACATTGAGGAAACTCAGAGTAATTTAAAGGTTGATAGTACTCAGCCAGAAAAAAGTGACTTCAGTAGAGCCTCTCCCAGTTGCTTTGATACAAATGGAAAGATTGCCACTTTCTTCTCTGCTGGGAGAGCATTCTATAGATATTAAAACTGTGGGTTGGAGGCATGAACCTTAACTATCTAATGGAAATATCAGGAACAGAGAAAGGAAGAAGATTACTTCTGCCTACTCCATGGAAAATAAAGGAAAAATAAAAGAAGTAAGAAAGCTTGTGAAAGTATGGCAAGAATTAGATTACAGAAGAAAATTACCTGCTCTATAAATTAGATGCATAATAAAATGAGCAGATATGGCCAATTACACTTGATTTTTTACAAAAATTTGATTTTTTTAGATAAATGTTTGTCATAAGAAAGCAGTTTCTTCGAGTGATATCAATTTATTATTAATTTTTTTCTTAGTACAATCATACTGTGGAAGGTGCTTGGGTCTGATATGGATCTCTTCTATTTGTAGAATATATACAAGTCACTGCTGGACCAATACCAAACCTTTACTATGTGATATGCAAAAACTAGAGTAAAATGCAAGAATTATCATTGGCAAGAGGAAAAGTCTTATCTCTCATATATCTATTTTAATTTTGTTACTTTGCTACATATGTCCCTTTTTTGTAAGAGTAGTCTGACCATCACCGTTGGAGAAGCAGCTTGTGAGCTCTTGTCTTATGCTTCTTTGGCTATTAGTTGAGATGGAAAGATAGAGTTTTCAATTTTGTAAGAAATCCCATTGCTTCTTTTGTGTGGAAATTGAAATTAAACAAAAAAAAATCACAAATAGTAAAAAGTACTGAAATTACGAAATTATCACAAACAGCTTTAACAAGCTTTTTTTGATATTAGGAAAAGGTTGGGTAGTAACTATATAAATTATATGAATTGTTGACAGACAAAATTTGAATGATATAAATAAGTAATTCTGGACTTTGCATATAAGGTATGTTCTTTTTGCCCATAACATGACTTTTAGATCTGTAACAAAGTTCCATTACCACTTCAGTATTGGCTTTAGAGTAAGTACAACGTATTAACAATCACGAAGACAGCAGATGCGAAACATATTAATGACTTTCTGGCTTTCAAAGATTACCTGAAAAAATAATTCATCCATAGTCTTTCTCATCTTAGCACTGCTAAAAGTTGTGGGTTTGTGTAGAAACACTTGGTCTATATGGGAAGGTGACAAAAATCCCCTTATCTCTAAGCTTGAAGAGTGATATCCAGCTGCCTTTTTCCTGTATTTCTGTTGCTTGATGACCATCCTTAATGGATGTGGAGTGAACCACAATTCCCCTCTGCTTACTTTTTAGATCTTAGAAATGCTTAGTTGAGAGGGTGAGTTCAAGACAACAGAAATTTCCTTCAGCAGAAAAGCTGGTTGCTCGACAGATTTATACAAAATTATCCTACCAGTAGTGAAGCATGTCTCAGTCAAACACAAGGTCTAACTACTACAGGTGGTCTACATTACTGACCTAACATATGTTACTTCAAGAGACAACAGATGTCAAAGCCATCCATGCAGTGAGTGCGTGCATCCCACATGTGTGCATTCTGGTGTTAGTTCCTTCCCATTTTAACTCAATTAATCAAGAACATTTTGCAATGGGTAGGACAAATCAGCTCAGTGTGGCTCATGAGAGCTTCCTCCTGATAGTCAAAAGCGGGCCTGACCTCAGTGCCAGCCCAGCTGTTGCTCAGCATGTGAATAACCAAGCAAGCATGTACAACTCATCCCCGTCATACTCCCAGACAGAGTTTAACCTGAAATTTAAAAATTGTTCGTGGTCACCATGAATTGGTCTGCCCTGCTTGGAGAACAATAGTAAGACTGTAACAGTTAGAAAATATGCACTGAAACTGAAATGTTTGCAGGCCCTAGCTGACAGAAAAGGAAGGCGATTCTGAGACCTCATGTTTATCCTGTCCCTGGTGAGCTGACAAAACTGTAGATAACTTTTCAGTGTTTACTGCAATATCAAGATCTCAGCAAGGTGTTTTCTAAGCAATGGAGGAAGCTAAAGATGTTGAGAGATATTGAATGCTTCTAGAGAGAGATACTTAGATATTTGGATCTAAAATACAAAATCAGTAACTTTGTAACTATAAAATAAATGTACAGAAAATACTTACTTTTAAGAACATGAAAGATTCAACTTTGAGGCCTTGTTTAGTTTATAAAATAGAATATATAAGCATGATGGTTTATTACGTGTAACTCACTTTGAGCCTCATATATATTATCGTTTTGCAGCTCAAAGGCAAATGTCAAAACACCTGCATGACTTTGATTATATTATATGTAATAACAGCTGCAGCATTTCAGTCTTTTCACTTGCATCTAATATTACTCCTGAAGTAACTGAAACTGTTTTTGCACAGAGAATTGTGAACTTTGAAACTCCCCAGTTCTTTAGAACTATCTTAAAAAAATTATCAGTGAAGTGACTACAGTGTGTCTCTTGCTCTATATTAAGCTGGAGAATATTCAGTTGATGGTGTTTTATTTCTTCTAGTATGGAACTCCTGGGCTCTGTAGCACAAACATTTCTCATTTCATGATTCACTGGTCTGAGGCACCATAAAAGCCCCTTTGGAGATGTTAGAGTTGATCATTTCCATCTGTCTCCCATACATGCACAAACTCCACAGCAGCCACTTTCTAAAATGTGCATGGTATTTTAGATATCAGCTTTATGATACTATGGGAAATGCCTGTAATTTTTTTCTTGTTTGTTGTACAAGTTCAGACATCTTTGAATCCCACTGGGAATCAAAGAATTAACATTTCTTTAAAAGTTTTTGTTTCTCTTCTGGTTAGTAGTAACTTTTGCTTACAGGCATTCATCAAGCACTGCACAATTGAAGTTATTGAAAAAAATGAAAAATTCTTTACCTTACATAATGAAAAAGTAGTGGCTGATTTGCATCATGCAAACCTTTTGTCAGTGATGTACATTATATACTATATAATAGTTCTTCTACCCTGATCACCTTTAAAAACAATGAGAGTATATTATTTTTATAGAGAGATTCTTTCATTTCACCCATGCCACTAGAAATTACAGATTCTACCACCATAAATCAAAGCCCAGAATTCTTACAGCATTTTTTGTTGAGAGCAGTTATATAATGTGGCTTTGCAATTAGAACGGATTTTGGTTTTTAGAAAGAAACATAGAATGAGTGATATCTCATTTGGTAATCAAGCGTGCCAGACTCTTACAGGACATCCAGCCATAGCATCAGAAAGGACCTGCATTAAAGGCACTGATCTCTATAGGTAAAAACATGGTCGAATTCCATGTCTGAACTACTTTGAAGAAGTGGTCTTCAGAGTAGTGCTGTAAGCCACTCTGTTACATGAATTCCATGTTGGTGGTGTTACAGCCATGAGTGTCACTTCAGCTGTCTGCAACATCTGCCTTCTGGGTCCTGTGCAGTTTGATGCCACAGAGTACTTCCTGGCAAGTGGGCCTGGGAGCTGCTGTTAAGAGCTAGTGAAAAAGAGAAAGAGAGGTCAGGGCTGTCTCTAGCTTCACCCTGTCCTCAGGACTGCTGTGGCACAAGGGCAACTCTGCAGCAGCCTCTCTTTATTCTCTCTCTCCTCTGCAGGTCTCCACTACATTCTTTTAAAGGTAATCATGGGCCAAACTTTTTTTTAAAAAAATACTTATTTTAAATCAACATAACTATAGTAGTGTTGGTACCATTTCTTTCCTTGCAACAAAACAATTCTTCCCATCTTTATCTGTAAGTTAGGAGAATAGGGGTCACATCTTGTACCTGCTTTGCTAAACAACTGGGCTCCTTGGGGACATTCCCCGTAGTACCTGCTGTTATGTGCATGAAAGCATGAAAATCCTGGAAAGAGTTTACCCATTAGCATGATTATGCAGTTAGAGTACTCCCTGGGGACACACAAAGACCCAGGCTCTAGATGTTATTCCATGGTCTGTTTATATATTTCACATGCACCATTTCGAATCTACAGTGAGTAAACAGTCCTTGGAGGAGAGATCACACCTGAGGCCTCCTCCTGCTCAGGGAAATACCCTAAAAATGGGAATGTTTCCTTTTGTACTCTGACTAGAAGTTGCACTTCCCCAAAACAGATTCTGTTTTGGATTTAGCTCCTGCATAATTCTTTTAATTTAAATGTCAGAACCTACAAGGGAGTTCCTTTTTATCGCACCAAATACCAAATAATTTGTCCCACTGTCCTGACTGGTATTAAGTTCAATGACCAGCAACATTTATGGGAAGATTTATTGAGAAATACAGATACAGGGATGGATCAAGGACAGTTTTTGGCTCACACTGGCTTTCTTTTGAGGCCCCTCATTTCACTGTTATACACTGGATTGGCCTTTCTCAAATTGAACAACATGATTTTATTATAGGGCAGCTGTTAAGGACCATTCATATATTTCTTTTTCTTCATATATATTTCTATGTGTTAAATTCCTCACTGATTGCATAGCTAATGATGTTACCTGTCGTGTATTAATAATATGGAGGCAGCTTTAAAAAGTTCCTTAGAAGAAAACGTGCATTTTCTGCTCCAGAGTGTCACCAGCTAACAGCAGTTACTGTCAGGCATAATCAGATGCTAAAAGTCTCTTCACTAGGGTCCCACTGATGACTGACAAGCAACACCTTGACTTAAAAAAATAGGAGTAAGGCAGAAAACACAGAAACATCCTAAAGTGATAAGTGCAGAAATAACAGAACAATTACTGTTTGCTGAATTTGCATTTCCCTGCATGGATGTGTTCATCCTGAGAAAACATTACCATAAGGAAAAGTATAATTTTAGTGACACAGTCCTTAGAACAATGAGCAAATTCTTTGCAAGCAAATGGACCCCTATGGAAGGATGCTGTGGTTGCTAAAAGGATATGCAAGTTCGAGAAGGCAGAAGTTCCTGGAAGAGCAATCCTTTCAGAACTATTGAACACCAGTTGAGTTAATATGACTGGTCTTCTGTGAGAATCATAGATCCTGCTGAAAAACTTGATTATACTGACTAATCTCTTACAATCATGAAAAATTCCAGGAACACATGTTTTGACTAATCCAGAAACAGTAATCCTAGTGGCTAGAGAAAAGATAGATTGTTTTGGTTTCAATTGGACAGAGCCCTCTGGGATGGTATGATTTATTAAAAACCTGAGGATATGTTTGCATTTTCAGAGGCAATGGATGGTTTTCTGTGAGAATAAATTACTTTCACAATTTAATCTTTAATAACTTTGTCTCTTTCCAGTTTTATTGAGGCTATTTTTTTCTGTATTTTATATTTCACCTTTGGACATGCCTTGAAATTTGGATGAATTATTTAAAAATGTATATATGCAACATGGCAGAAACTTTTGTTTTGTGCCTTAAAACACAAAGCAGAGCCTGATGAAGTAAAATTTATATAATTTAGGAGATGGTAATTATTCATAGAAAGTAAGCAAAACTACAGTGCACCATGCAAAACTTCATTCTGATTTGAAAGGGAACCCTGTTCCAGCTCTATGTGATGAAACACCATCAATGTATTTGAAAGAACTCATTTTTATTGTCCCTCAACTTTCTGGACAGCTTCAACTTCAGCTGAACTTTGACAACACAAATTTTCTCCTCACAGTGGCAAGCAGAATCTCTATATTCTTCCCATGTCACTTGACCTTGTCTCCACTGGGCATACATCTTCCTTTTTTTGCCTTATTTCCAAGAGAAGATCCCTGTGCAGCCAAGCCAGCCTTCTGCTTCATCTGCTTGATTTCCAGCATTTGCGAATTGCTGCTTCTATGCTCTCAGGAGGTGATGTTTGAAAAGTGACTGATGGACCCCAGCACCTGCAAATGTATTTTCTCAGGAGACCTTACTTAGTAATTCCCTGATTCCCTGAGCAGCCTAAAGCTTGCTCTCCTCGTGTCCAGAGTTGAGGTTTCGCTGGCACTTTTCCTCTTGTTAATAGAGATTTTAAACTCAATCACTTTGTAGTTGCTGTGGCCAAGATGGTCACCAATCTTCACTTCTCTCATGAGATCCACTCTGTTGACAAGCAACAGATCAAGGATGGCATCTTTCCATGTCGATTTCCTTAGGAGATGTTCCATAAAGTTACCATCCAGGCTTTTTAGGAATCTTCTGGCCTGGATTGTACCAGCTGTGTGATGCTCCCAGTTAATTTCTGGCAAGCTGAAGTTCCCCTTAAGGACGAGGGCAGTTGACTTGGAAGTTTATCTTAGTTCCTCACAGAGTAATTTATTGTCATCATCGTCCTGCCTGGGAGGTCTATGGCAGACTCCCACGATGATCTCTGCGTTATTTGTTTGCCCCTTGATTCTTACCCAGACACTCTCAACTGTGCCATTGCCAGCTGTGAGCTCCATACATTCTAACCCTTCTATTACATACAGTGCCGCCCCTCAGTCTCTTTTGCCCTATGTATCCCTCCTGAAGAGCCTGTAACCATCCAACAGGGCACT